>JAABKJ010000721.1:0-45952 GCA_011634705.1 Andricus grossulariae | reverse complement strand
CGAAACAAAATAAATTATTTTCTAGCTTTAAAAAATATATATAAATTTTTATAATTTAGTTCAATTAAGCGTTAATTCCAATTTTCAATAATCATTATAAATTTCATTAAAAATAAGATGCGCTATGCGCTTTTTAATTATTGTATAATATAAAAAAAATACTTTTAGCAGTACTTTTTGTGAAGTGCAGGTATTGGACTTGTTCCCTGAACTACGGGAATTGAATCTTCCTCGAATACGAAAACTTTTCGACAAAATTTTCTTATTCCACTTTTCATGTCAACGTCAAAGTCACTCCTATGCTTATTTTACGCACATATACATTACACATGGTTCTTGATAACATGTAAGGAGCGCACTCTTGAAAATTCATATTCAGAATATTTAAATAAATTCAAAATAATCACTGTCATTTATTTTTTCATGAAAATTGTTAATGCAAAAAGAAATTTAAAGTAATGTATGTGTTGCCCGAATTTTCTTGACATATAAGTGAAGTTAGTCACCAACCAATAGCAAGTAATGGCTCTCTATAATACATTAATTAATTCTAAATGTGAGGCGTTTGCGATTTTTATGAAAAATGGCCTGTACAGTTCAAAAATAACTTCATAAGTTTGAAAATCACTTTCATATTTCAGACTTCACACTCTTTCACTTATTTCCTTTCTCCCCCTTCTTAAATAATTCCCCTTTGTTCCCCTTTTTCTCATTATTTCGCCTAAACGCGAACTGAATTAATAGAACCTAATAGAAAAATCCAACTATTTATGGTTGAAATTAATTTTTTTTTTTTTTTGAAAAGTCTACTATTATATCTTTGGTTTGAAATTTATTTCGTTTGGTGAAAAATTCTACCATTTAGTTGAAAATTTAATGATTATTATTTTTTTCTGAAAATGCAACTGTTTGGTTGAAAAGTCATTTTTGAACATTCATTTTTCAACTAAAAATTCAACTGTCCCATTTTTGATTGTAAATGTATATTTTCAAAACGAAAATTGAAAAATTGAAAATTTTCGATGAAATAAAAAATTAGAGGTTCGGACCATAGGGGCGATGACATAGATCAATAAACTTTTTCGATTTTATTTTTCGGTTCACCAGGAGAGCCAAAATCAGCTGAGCCAGCAGAAAACTTTTCTTTTGCACACATGCATTTTATTTTATAAATGAATATTGTTTACCATCAAACAAATTTTTTCACTCTTCTTGATCATACCTTCAAGAGGAAAAAACATTCGTTCAATTATATAAAATAGTTTCCGAGAAAAAAATGATTAAAAATATGCTTTTTTTATGCGTTCACATTGGAATGCCCCCTTAAAAATTCATGTATTTTATTGAAAAATAGTCTTTTTCGGTAAGGAATTAATCTTCTTGGTTGAAGAATCATATTTTTTGTTGAAAATTGAACTGTTTGGTTGAATTTTGAATTCTTTTGTTGAAAATTAATTTTTGTTGTTAAAGATTAATACTTTTAGTTAAAAATTCATCTCTCTGGTATAAAATTTAACTACTTTCTTTTAAATTCGCTTTTTTGCTTAAGAATGAAATTTTTTACTGCAAATGTAACAATCCAATTTTTTGTCAAAAATTGGAAATGATTTTTTTGTTGAAAATTCGTCTTGTTTTGTGAAAAATACAACTGTTTGATTGAAAATTGATCTGTTTTGATTAAAGCTTAAACTATTTGGCTGAAAAATTAGTCGTTTTTTGAAAGTAAAAATTAATTTTTTCATCTGAGAATTGAACTATTCTATTTTTCGTTGAAAATTTATTTTTTATATTTTGAAATTTTAACTGCTCGGTGGAAAATTCACATATTTCGCCGAAAATTCGTCTTTTTCTGTAGAAAATTATTCTTATTTGCTGAAAATGTATCTTTTTGGTTAATTATTCAAATATTATGTTGAAAATTCATCTATTTTGTTAAAAAATCGTTTGTTTTTTTTTTGTTATAAAATTATCTTGATTGAATAAATAATCTTTTTCGTTGAAAATACAAGTATTTAGTCGAATGATGAACTCTTTTGTTGAAAATTCATTTTTGTTGTTAAAATTCATAATTTTAGTTAAAAATTCATAAATTCAGTTAAAAATGTATCTCTTTGGTTGAGAATTCAACAACTTTTTTTGAAGTTTGTTTTTTTTTGTTCTTAAAAATGAATTTTTTCAATGAAAATGTAAGTATTAATTTTTTTGTTAAAAATTGATATTTTTAATTGAAAATTAGTCTTATTTATTTTAAAATTTATGAATTTCGTTGAGAATGCGTATTTTTTGATAAAAAAATTAATCTTTTTTGTTGAAAAAATTTGAAAGGGTTTTGTAGTAAAAATGAATTTTTTTATCTGAAAATTAAACTACTTTATTTTTGGTTGAAAAATTATCATTTATAATTTGAAAATTATACAAAATTGATTGTACAAAATTGATATTTTTTGTTTTGGTTGAATTTAAATGGTTACCGTTCTTTTTTGGTGAAAAAATAATTTTTTAAACTAAAAATTTAACTTTTCCATTTGTGGTTAAAAAACTATTTTTTTCAGTTAAATTTCAACTACTTAGGTTTAAAATTCATGCATTTTGTTGAAAAATTGTATTCTTGGTTTAAAATTCATCTTTCGTCGTTGAAAATTCAACTGTCTTCGTAAAAATTCGCCTTTTTGACTTCAAAATTTAACTATTTGGTTGGAGGTTCAACTCTTCTGTTAAAAATCCGTATCTTTATTTCAAAGTTCTACTACTTAATTTCTAATGAAAATGTTTCGTTACAAATTAACTTTCTGGTTGAAAATTTGTCTTTATGGTTCGAAATTTTACACCATTTTTCTTCATCGATTTATGCGGTTCAATATTGACGCTACGTGTCGCCAAGTTCTTGAGTGGTTTACGGATGAAGTTTAGAAACTTTTTTATTTTACTTACATTTTTCATTAATACTCGAGGCTCTGATGGAAAAAATGATATGTGAGTGAAAAAGTGTAAATTGGGCAGAATATAAATCTACGTCTATCAACTTTCCCCGGCCTAACAGTACCTTTATATTTAGCACCATATGTAGTCCTAACCTTAGGTGGCTCACTATTGACGTCGCTACTCTGTGAAAAATTCTTCATCCTAACTCATTTTGAAAAAGTACTACAAATTTATACGCGAGAGGATTATTTTTTATCGGTTAAGGTTAGCCGTTATTCACCAGAACAAGTATTTTAGTTCCGCATTATGAGAAAGGAACAGAGAAAGGTTTATGAAATCTTCAGAGTTTTTAAAATTTCACAAAGCAAGATTTAGCGAGATTTAATCGAGGTGAAGCAACGACGGACGAGGAAAAATTTATAGCAGTTTCAGCGTAAATCTTCTTGAGATTTTTCGATAAAATAGTGACTAAGGGAATCTTGGTTAACTCAGAATGATCCTGTGGATGCGGACGGTTCAATTAACAGAACCAGCAATTATCTGTTATTTAAATGAGTTTTACTCTCAGAACGGTCTATCTTTGCGACCGGATGTCGCATAGCAGTTTGCAGTAGAATACCTAGTCGAGAGGTTGGCAAGGGTAAAATCTTGATACCTTGCATCGTATATCCGCTTTCTGCCCTTTTCGACTGTTGCGTCGTCGGCGAAGTCCTCAACCTCCGTCTCGCCAACCAGAAGAGGGTTGACAGCATAAACCTTGCCTTGCAAGCTCAACTCTGACGGCAGTTCCTAAACGTATGAATTTTTAATAAAACTCTTTTGGAAGCGGTTCTCTAAAGTCTAAACTTTGATTTGACTTTCACGAAAAAAATATCGAATTTGTTCGCCTTCAGAGTTTTGGATAAGCGGTTTCGAGTTGGACAAAATAAAGGAAGTTTTACACTATGTTTTCTCATAAATTTTGGAATCCTTGATCAAGTTTAATGGGTTTTGTATCCCTGGATAAGGTAGTCACTGTAGAAAGTTCTAGGGCAGCACAGTAGGAAAAAAACTAAAAAAACTCGTCAAAATCCACTTTTTAATACAAGCTTTTGAAGTATTTTATTTCAAAGCAGACACTTGAAAGTAGTTGTGAACAAAGTTTTATCTTGAAAGATAGAATATTGACCGAAGAATCGGCATTTAATTTTGAAAGTGACATACGATTTTTTCTCAGTTGAATTTGTTGAATACCTTTCTATTGCAACAAATATTTTGAGCTATTTTCAAAAGTACTTTTTTTCTTAAATCAAGAATCATGGTAGCGATTCGCCCCCAAGTACAAAAAAGCTACCAAGAACCCTAATCTGGAATAATCATGTATTCCGGACCTTTTTTGGATTGTCGATATGATTCTCAACCGATTTCAATTAAAATTAGCAGCTCACTGGCCAAGCATTAGAAAATAAGTTAAGGCGTGATTTATGTTAATGTCTTAGATATTATGAGATTGGAAACAAACAAAAAAACGTGAAATCCACCAATTTTCAACCTTTGCTCACATCTACGACCTAATCAATCCAACCGATTGATCTTCAGTTTTAATGAGAAGTCTGTAGCAACATCCCATGTGGAAAAATTTCATAGCAGTCTGGTGTCTGGTTTGGCCCAGGTCTGGCTTTATCTAGAGAGTCTAGTCTGAAAGATCTGATCTGGCCCAGGTCCGATGCTGATCAGCGATCCAAGAACAAGAAAAATTGTGTTCTGTCTGGAAGGTCTGGTCTGGCCCAAGACTGACGCTGATCAGCTAACCGAAACAAAAAAAGTTCTAAGTTCTATCGGCACTGTTTTTTGGACATCTTTCAAAAAAGTTACAGGGTGTTTGAAATGATAGGAAATTAAAAAATGCACACTTGTCAAACCAAGACTATATTTCTTATCACTTTGACAGTCTGGTTTGGTCCAGGTTTGACGCTGATGAGCTAAATACACTTATAGCGAAGAATTTTTTTTTGAGTTATTTAAAAAATAAAAAAAATTCTGTCAGCGGCTGATCAGCTACACACATTTTTGAAGTCAAAGATGGCAAAGTAATATTCACTGTCTTCAACTAATGTCGAGCGGTAGGTTTGACGCCGAGGATGACTAAAAGGTGGTTCAAAAATGCGTTGGAATTTTTTTTCCGAATATTTATGAATAACGCCCGGAAATTTGTTCGAATCCACACAAAAATAAATCCATTTTCTTTT
This sequence comes from Andricus grossulariae, assembly GCA_011634705.1. Lineage (NCBI taxonomy): Eukaryota > Metazoa > Arthropoda > Insecta > Hymenoptera > Cynipidae > Andricus > Andricus grossulariae. The sequence continues at coordinate 40,802 of JAABKJ010000721.1, read as the reverse complement.
TTTGAAAGAAAAAATCATGTTTAGACGTGGCGCAAGCCCCATGAAGCTTAACACGTATTTTCCACAGGAAAAAAATACGTTTTTGTAAATTTTATTCATAATCCTCAATATTAGCTGCATCTAGTTGAAACTCAACATTTCTCTTCTCGATTAGCCATAGAATACGAATAAAATATTACTTTTCAAATATTACCCCTATAAGTCTGTTTTATAGGGTCCCGAAAAAAACCCCATAAGTGAAAAAATGGGTTTTGCGAGTTTTTGACGCTAATTATGATTTTGTTTTTGGTTTCATTAATGCAAATTGTTTCTGATACGTGAAACACTACTGTATTCTAATAATTCGATGTTTACATGAATTGTTCAAACAATTTATTATTGTTTTTAGCAATTTTCTCTTAATTAATAATAATAATAAAATAAAATAAAATAGTAAAAAAATTATTATTATCTTTAAATAATGCTAGAAATTGCGGTTTTATCTTAAATTTCCAACTTAACGTTCACTTTTCACTTGGTGTGAGTAATTATTCTACATAGTTGCGGTTTTTTTCTGAATTTTTTAACTTTTGTCCATCTTTCAATTGAAGTAAAGTAATAATTAATTTAAATTAACAGAAATAATTCTTTAATCAATTGATTATTGTTGTTAATAATATTTTCTTTGCTTAATAGTAGAAAGTTGCTGTTTTTTCTGAAATTTTTAATTATTTGTCTATTTTTCATTCGGAGTGACTAAATAATTATTTACGTTGAGCAAAAATAATTGCTCCAACAAATTGTTATTATTAATAACTTTCTATATCTATATTAGTGCCAGGTAGTTGCGTTTTTTTTCTGAAATTTTTGACTTTTTGCCCACTTTTTTCCCACTTTTTTCCCACTTTACACTTAGTGAGGTGAAAAATTATAATCCAATAAAATAAAGAAAATAAATGTAAATAAATTCATGAATATTCTCGATGAAAACTAGAAATAAGATAATTTACATTTTTAACAAAAATAGTTGTTTGAACAATTTATTATTGTTTATAACTATTTTCTTTTAGATAAGTGCTAGAAAGTTGCGGTTTTTTCTAAAATGTTTAACTTTGCTTTGCCCTTCTAGTTACGAACAAATGATAACTAAACATTAGAAAGAAACACATTTTAAACAATCTCTTTCTTTTCCGTGAATATATTTTACTAGAGGGGACTGATATCAAAATATGTTTAATTCTAAACTTTTCTTTTACGCTTCGCAATAAACTTCTTGTTTTAATTTAAAACAAGACTTCTACAAGTCATTTACACACCTAGTTCTCCCACCTTGTCCTAATTAATGCACTCTTTGTTTTTGTCTCTTGTGTGAAATAGCTTTTTTGTTTGAATTAATTTTTTTACACATTGGGAAAAGAGCAAAAATAATGCACTTAATAAAATAAAATACTAATTTAAAAATAATTCTTGTTGAGGTTCACTTATTATTTCCTCATAACTAAAAAGTCAAAGCGAAACTAAAGATTACAGAAAAAAGCAGCTTTCTAGTATTACTCAAAAAGAATATAATTATGTACAATAATAAATTGTTTGAATAAGCATGTTTGTTAACTTGCATTAATTATCACCTCACTAAGTGAAAAGCGGACAAAAAGTTTCAGCGTTCAGAAAAGAACGCAACTTCATAGCACTTATCTAAGAGAAGATAGTTATGAACAAGTATAAATTGTTTAAACAACTATGTTTGTTGACTTGCATTATTTATTACTTTACTAAGTAAAAAGTGGGTGAAAAGGTAAACCTTTTTAAAAAACCGCAACTATATTGCATTAATAAAGAAGAATATAGTTATAAACAATAATAATTTGTTTAAATAATTATTTTTGCTAAATTGAATTGATTATTAACTCATCTCATGTGAAAAGTAGACAAATAGTTGTAAAATTCCGAAAAAAACCGTAACTTTCTAGCATTATTCAAATTGAATATCATTATTAATAATAAATTGTTTGGAGAAATAATTTTTTTGAACTTAGTTAATTATTTGTCTCACTTTGAGTGAAGAGTGAACAAAAAGTTGAAAATTTCTAATTAAAAATTGGACAAAAAGTGGAAAAATTAATAAAAAAAGCCGCGACTTTCTATCTCCATTCTGAGAGAAAATTGGTAAAAGCAATAAATAAATTTTTTGAACAATTTATTCAAATATCTAATTATTAGTATAAAGTAGTATTTTATGTATTAGAATTAATTTGAATTTGAAAAAAAACACAGAGTATCATAATTAGCGCCAAAAACTAGCAAAATCAATTTTTTCACTCATGGGTTTTTTTTTGGAGCCCTATACAACAGACTTATGGGGGTGATATTTGAAAAGTAATATATTATTCCTATTGTTTGGCTAATTGTGAAGAGAAATGTCGAGTTTCAACTCGATTCAGCTAACATTGAGGATTCTGAATAAAATTTACAAAAACGACTTTTTTTCTTATGGGAAATACGTGTTAAACTTCACGAGGCTTGCACCACCCCTAAAAATCATTTTAAAAAAATATATATTTACTGTAGTGTGGATTCGAACAAATTTCCGGGCGTTATTCGAATGTTTATATTCAAACTCAACAGTCAAAAAACTGGATAGACTGGGTAAGATGGTTTTCTGCAGTTTTCCCCTCCCCTGACCAAACTTCCAGGCAAATGCGAGTACTTCTAATAAATTCGGATGGATAATAGAGGCATAGTACAGTTGGTTAAACCGCACTGCTCAGAAACTCGAATGCATCAGCATATCTATAAAAATATTTTTAATTCATTTTTTTTCTGAAAAAAAGATTTTCTCCTTTGACTCCGCTGGGATTCGAACCACAGAACTTCTAATTTCCGGTCAGGTGCTTTTCCCATTAAGCTACTAGAGAGAACGAGAGAAAAAACTTTCTTTCAGAAAATATACGCATTATTATGCTAGATGGTACAAATCAAAGTTTTTAAAGGAATCTTCATTATCTCTCTAGTAGCTTAATGGGAAAAGCACCTGACCGTAAATCAGAAGTTCTGTGGTTCGAATCCCAGCGGAGTCAATGGAGAAGATCTGTTTTTCAGAAAAAAATTAATTAGAAATGATTTTTAATTCATAACTTCATCTAGTCTGAAAAAGACGTTACAAATTTTCTGTCATTCTCTAATGATAATGAAGATTCCTTTACAAAATTTGATTTGTGCCGTCTAGCATAATGATGCGTATATTTTCTGAAATAAAGTTTCTTCTCTCGATCTCTCTAGTAGCTTGATGGGAAAATTACCTGACCGGAAATCAGAAGTTCTGTGGTTCGAATGCCAGCGGAGTCAAAGTAGAATATCTTTTTTTCAGGAAAAAAAATCAATTAGAAATGATTTTTAATTCATAACTCCATCTAGTCTGAAAAAGACGTTACAAAATTTCTGTTATTCTCTAATGATGAAGAAGATTTCTTTATAACAATATTCATATGCAGACAATTTTTGATTAGAATTTCTAATTTGTAATTTTAAATACTTCAATCCTAAATTTTGCAATGCCCTTAGATGTACTATAGAAGCGTCTCATCGATTTTGAACTCATAGGTCAGAAAGTCAACCTTATATCCGAGAATTCATGAAAATGAGTAGAAACCCTTTGAGGGAGGCTGCAGTCTCGTTTAGCAAAGGAGAAATCTGTCATATGGGCATGCTCTCAATCACTCAGTGACTTGCTCATCGTACGAAGCCCTTGTTTCAGCGAACGTCTCATATAACACTAACACGAATTCACAAATGCGTGCAACGGAGCAAGGGACAAAAAGCAGTATATATGCCTAACGACAATACCCCATCCCAGCTACCATCACATCCAGCAAACTAGACTCTACAATTGCACGTACAAGCAAGTCCCTGGTGGGTCATTTCGATGCCATATGGCTTGTCGTTGTTGCCCTACTTTTGGACAATGGCCTTACCCCGTACGTATATACATCTGTATTGCAATTCGATTCGCGCCTCTGGGCTATATAGAAGCCAACCATTCGGATAGGCTTTCCAGAGCTCGAAATTCAGAAATTGATTTCTGATATCGGTAGCTTCGGGTTTCTAATACCTAGTATTTCGCATCATTATATAATTCGAGCGTCGCGACGACCTTATGACATGATGGAAATACGACGCACCCACCTGACAATAAAACGATAAACTCACTGGCTATATGTCGTGTAAAATTGATTCGCGTGTCTCGCTCTGATCCCTCGGCTGGCAGACGAATCGCTAGGGTTGGAGAAGAGAATGAGGCAGACGGAAATTCTCGAGACAGAATTTATTCGACGATCAATCGTTTTGAGAGAAGAACCAACCGAGTCTTCCGTATCTCGAGTCAGCAAGTTCTTAAAAATATCAGGAGTGAAGTGCACTTTTAAACCTTCTCAAATCAAATAATTGTGTCATCATAAAGCTTTTCAAAAGCGGAATTGCTGCTCAGAATAAACTGTATGAAATTCTACGGACAGTCTAATGTCTAATGTCTAATGTCTATCGATGGCAGGAGATTTTTCAGACGCCTTACACATTACGATAAGGACTAGCAGTATAAATGCACTCGCACGAAGTGCACGTTCACGTCGCCGGTTTTTTATTTCATAAAATTCAAAATATAAACAATTTAAAAATCCACGAATATACAAAATTTAGAATATATATTTGATTTCAAGCATTTTTGAAACAATAATTAAGGAGTAAGCGAACAAAACATGATCAATCCGTTAAAGATGATTCCTCAATAATTGGACAAATATTGTACTTTAAGAACACCTGAGATAAAAGAAAAATTAATATAGGATCATATAGATAAAATCATTTAGCTGGTTATACAATATTATTGAATTACTGAATCTATTAGCTTCGATTTATGCCGTTTTTATAACATGTTGAACACTTTTATACCAAATATATGGATTTTAATTTATAAATTTTGAAGGCTACAAAACACATAAGAAACAGAATTGAATTTTTGTGGCGGATAATTTTCAAGTAGATACAGTTGAATTTTTTTGCATCAAAACAAAACAACATTCAATATAGTTGACATGGTAACCATTTCAATGTGGTGGAAAAATCCTAACACGTGAAGGTAATTTTTGCTACAGGTGAAGATTACTCTGGAATCACTGTAAAGATTACATTTTGTTTTTTCTGCGAATTTTCAAAGTGCAATTTTAGTGGTATATAATTTTCTTGTCAATAAAGGGCAAATAATTATATTCCTCGATTTCTGAAAATGCTAAAACCATGCATAACTCTTTTTTTTAATGGATTTATCATGTTTTGTTGACTCACTCCTCAATTAATAATTAATAATTTCAAATCTAAAGTGTTTGGAATTTGAAAAAAAATATATTTGAACGGTTTTGAAAAAACGAACATATTTTGAATGGAAATTGTATCATTTCTAAATAAAAGCGTTTCAAATTGGATAATTTAGTATTAAAAGTGTTTGAAATTGATAAATTTGTAAACCGAAGCTCTCAAAATTCAAAAGTTTCAGACACAATTTTAAACAGTTGGACAATTTCCTTAAAAAGAAGTCGAATTCATTTCTAATTCAGAACATTCAAAATTAAACAAATTTATTTTGAACTGAAGAATCTTGAAATTGACTGATTTCAGATAAAAATTTCAGAAATAAGACTATCAAAACTTCAAAATTTGAACATTTTCGAGTTAAATTTTGAAAATTGAATCATTTAAAATTGAAAGGAATTAAAATTGTATTATTTATAGTTGAAACAGTTCGAAATTAAATAATTTGAAAATTTTTAATTTAAATAATTTTCAATTCGAAGCGATTAAGCTTTGACAATTTGAAGTTTAAAACTAAATTGAATATTTCAATGTCCAAGCTTCTGAAATTCTAGAAATTTTATTTTTTATTTCACTGAAAAAATTATTATTTAAGATTAAAATTGATTAGAGATATTTTTCTAAACAAAATTTCACCTTTATTTTCACAGTTCACAATGGACAAATGTTCAATTTAATATTTAAAATTGCATTATTCTAAAGATACGTTCAAAGTTAAAAGAGATTTTGAATAGGAAACATTTAAAAAGAAAAAATTTCTATTTTGGAACGTTCAAACTTAAACGTATGCGAACTGCATTTAAAATAGAAAACAAATTTATTCGACAAAAATTGTGATATTATAATTTTTTATACTCAAACCCTTGAAAATCAAAATTATTTTAAGTAAATTTGAATCGTTTGAAAAAAGGGTATTTAAAACATGTTTAATATACTTTTCAAAATTCAATAATTTAAATTTTATTTGCAAAATTAAAACTGATGAAAAGAAATTATTATCTTAAGGTAGGTTTTGTGCCAAAAATCAGATATCTGAAAAAAATAGTTTTTCTATAATTTCAAGAATCAAAGTAATATCGCGCGCCTAGGGAGCGTGACTGTTGGTTCTCGCGCTTCGCGCTCGATACTGTATTTACCTCGCGCAACGCGCTCAGTCTTTGTATTTCCCCCACATTTGATCACAGACCTTTTAAAATTGAAGGTTAAATCATCGACAACTGTAATTTGGTGATTGTGAATTCTCTTTTATTAAAACTCCTTCGGCTTTAACGAATGCATTCTCATCACGTACCTCGTGCTTCGCACTCAATTTTTTCCAAAATGCAAAATTTTCTACATTATATGTTCGGTATTATTATATCAAATGTATATTACATTTATTAATATACGTTGGCCTGTGATTGCTTACATCGATATTGCGAAATAAAGTATGAATTGTATTTATCATGATTACTTCAATATTTGTTCCTGATTTTGCATTTAATTTTATCCTCAGCTACCGTGACAATTTTATATCATTTAAATGAATGTATATTATCACAATTCAAAATATGTATCGATATTAAAAACAGACTATTTGCCTTGTCTTGTTTTTATAATTGAAAAAAGTGCGCATCCTTTAAAAAAAAACAATTTTATTATTATGTCTTTTATTGCAACGTGGGTCATTTTTCCATAATTTTACTTTGTTTATGTTCAATTTTTTTTTTTACGATTTGAACCACAAATATGCATCCCAGCGTAAAGTGGTTGTAAGAAAATTGGTAAATGTAATTCAGGCGAACAATTTTGTTAGATAAAATGATATTGTAGCGTGTATCGTTTTTCCAAAACGTTAATTTTTTTTATTTTACATGTATTTTTATAACAAAAGTTCGCAACAAATTTGTAGATCTCTTTTGGTTGAACCCATTTTGTCTATTTATCTTTAATCGTATCTTGCGTCATTTTACCAAAATTTTTTTATTTTTAATTTTAGTTTTCACGATTGAAACAAAAAATACGCATCTTATCAAAAAATGATTGCTGATAAATGTGTAGCTCTTTTCTGAGTGAACAACTTTTGTCCATTAATTTTTTTCGTGGTTTGTGTCGTTTGTCCAAAAATTTAATTTATTTTGTTCTTAAATCAGTTTTTTACAAATGAAACAAAAACTACGCATCCCATAAAAAAGTGATTAGTACCAAATTTGTAGATCTTTTTTGAGTGCACGATTTTTGTTTATTGATCTGTTTTTTTATCTTGTATAGTTTGAACGCAAAATGGAATTTTTTATTTTTCATTATTTTTTTGTGCGATAAAAATTTGAATTTTCGATGTTCCAAGAAAATTGAATGAATTCGTATAGCAGTATTGTAGGGTGTTCAAAAAGAAACATTTTTATCACTTGACTTTTTTTCATATCGTGCGTTTTTTAGCTCAAAATGTTCATTTTCGATTGTTTTTTTGGAATTTTGTGAATGCTATAACTCCAGTAATTTTTGTTTTATCAAAAAAAGCCATGAAAATAAATTGTTTGTCTTTTTGAGTAATATGAATATCCGTACATAGAATTTTCGAATTTAAAAAAAAGTGGTCTCCAAAATTTTGAAAAAGCGCTCATTTTTTGAATTTGTATCTAAAATGGCTGGCTAACGAAATTGACCTTCATTTCGGGACACTTGAAAAGTATACCAAAGCCTAATTCAATGTGTAAGTTCGTTCGGAAGTTATCGTGCTAAACAAATAAAAATCTACACACATGCACACATACATACACACATGCAGACAGACCTATTCGCGAAAACCTGTTTTTTGGGTTCAGAATTTTTTCAAAACAATTCAATTTTTTTACCGATGCTTCTTACCAACTTTTGACAAGTGGTTGAATTTCAAGAAAGGCTTTCTGTACAAAAATTTCGTTACTAATATCCAGATTTTTTCCGTGCGCATAGACACTTACTTCGAAAAATGATGGCCGAAATCGTTCAAACCGTTGTTTTAAGCAAAAAATTATGTAAAAAAAATAATTACATTTGAAAATTATTTAGTATTTTTAAAATTGGAAACATTAGAGTTGTAGAGGATCCCCCCCCCCCCCCCCCCCGCAGTGTGTGTCAGTGGAGCCACACGGTAGAAGTGAAACTTTGATGGATTGACTTTGAAATTTTTCGTTAGGAATCACCATGAGTTTTGAGGAGATCGCATAGTAAGATAGTGCAGAGAGAGAGAGAGAAAGAGAGGGATAGCATATACAGGATTTGGTTGGCGTGGCAATAGTGGTGATATCGAAGAGGAGTCTTTAGAACAATTGCGAATCGCCGCACAAAAGGAAGGCGCTAACAGAGAGTGAAGGTATAGACTATAGAAAGTATGCTTGAAAGAGAGAGATAGAGACTTCCGTTCGTTCGGTCGGTCGTTTTTTTCAATTCGTTTCCCTCCTAAAAGAAGTTTCACTTCAAAAATAAATCATGATTTATTAAAATTCAACTATTTTTTAAAAATTTGTGAGAAACAACAGTAAAAAGAAATAGAATCACAAAAAATATGTTTAAATAATCATTTTACGTACATTTCAAACTTTCATTTGTTAAAAATGTCTTTGCTTTTATTAAAAATAACTGACAAATATCATTTAAATTTTCCACATCATAAAAAACTCTTTCCTTCCAAAGACCTCATTTATGACATGACAACTACCTTAATTTTTTATTGTCTCGAATTTATTCTGGAGGAATTCAATTCAAGACTATTACATTATAAATCCGTTAAAGCAGGTATCAAGTCTTTCTATTTGATATTGTACAATTTCAAAGAATTGAACAATAATAATTTTGTAGGCTAAAAATTGAAACACCAAACAATTTAGAATATCTAAATATGAAATTATTAAATTTCAAACTCACTCAAATTAAAACCGAGCAATTTAGAATATTTGAAGCTCAAGTAAATTTAGTGAAATTGTCCTGAAGCTTTAATTTTATTAATCAAAATATAACAAATACAGCTAAAATAGCAATATATAACTCTGTACTTGCACCCACTGTGCTGTACGGAAGCGAGACCTGGCCCTACCAAGAAAAGTCTAAGAGTGAAGTTAACGCGGTTGGCATGAAATCGCTGTGCAGGGTCTGCGGTAAAACGCTAATGGACAAGGTCAGTAATAAGAGGATTCCTAAAGAATGTGATGTGGAGGAAACACTGGCTGACAAGTGTGAAAGAATTTTGTTGAGATGGCTTGGGCATGTTGAAAGTATAAAAGAAAAACGACTGACAAATCAAAGATATTTAGGTAAAGTGAATGGTAGCGTACCCAGAGGCAGACCGAGTGAATAATGATGGGAATGTGCGAACGGGACGCTAAGTCGAAAAGATAGGCACAGAAAAATTGCATGAGAAAATTTATAAACATAAAGGAAGCTAAGGAGGTATGGCCAGGACAGGAAAGTGTAGCGATAAATAGTTTATAATAAATGGACAATAAAAAGTGTCAGTGGAGTGAGAGACGCCTAAAACGAAAGATTTTGGATACTAATGGGACTTTGTGGAGCTCTTCGCCTGGGGTGATTGCCAGAGAGATTGATAAGCGAACTGAGTTGAATCAGTGTTGTGGAAAAAACGTGTTGTTTAAATAAGCAACGCGGGATTTGGCTTAATGTTGTAATTACAATTGATATGATTGATTTGACTAATACAGTATTAAAATGGTAAATACCTGAGTTGAGACTTCGCTCTAGGTTTAGGAAGTTACCATGAAAATGCTAAGGGTGTACGTCAACCTTTTCCCCAACTCAGGACAATTTCAAGGAAAAGAACTGCTTCTCAGATTTCTCTTTTTCGTGACAATTTCCTTAACGCGATCTTACGAATCTGCTCTTCAGTTTTACGAGGGTCTACTAAGGAAACAAATTCGTTGGATTTGTTCAATCTGTTTTTAAGGGTGTGCCTCACTCTAACTGAATTCACTCCCACATTCTAAATTTAAATGGAAATTTGAGCCTAATAAAATAACGATTCTATATCAAGCAGTAAGTACAAGAATGTTCACTGATGCTGGGAACTTGCGACCCTCAGAATAATTTTTACGGGGATTAAAGAAGCGAAGAATCAGAATAAAGATGTTTATATTAAAATTTAGTAAAAAGTAGATACTTCCATTTAGAACTATTAAGCCTTGGAAGTTTTTCAAGAAATTTCGAAATCGATCAACTGTACGGCTCAATATACAATTGATTAAATTAGTTTCAATCTTTCAGATCATTTAAAATGAAAACAAATTCTGGAATCAATTTAAAGCAATTTGCAATTACAATCTGTAATGCCTAATTCCTAAAATGGTTCTTTAATATTCAATCCTCCCTTCCTACAATCACAATCAATAGCAGCGTCACGAACGCCCATAAAATAAAGCTGCAGAACTTGAGGACGCATAGTCATCAAAGAGCCATTCAAACTTTACCCTAAAGCTTTGAAACTATACCATCAAATCTAGGAGGATTCGTAGAAGTCTCAATGAAAAAAGTCAAGTTTTGTTCGATATAATCTTTAAGACAAGATCTTGCTGAGTTCACGAATTTACGGGACACTCCTTGCCTTCTTATTGCCTCTAAAAGTAACGTAGCCCAACATTCTCTGAAAACAGGGAAAATAGGGTGATTTTTCACGAAAATAGGGAAACAATAGGGGACATTTCTTTTATATCAAATGAATGTAGTAAATATATTGGATTTAATATAAAACGCTTTGAATTCCCAACATTTCAAGTCGAATTATATGGTTTTTTCAACAAAATAGATCTATTTTTAACCAAAAAAGAATCTCTAGCAAAAGCGATCAATTTTCATCACAAAAATGTGAGTATTTAACGAAATAATTGTACAATTGACCAAATAGTTCCATTTGCAGGCTAAAAGACAAATTTCTTCAAAGGGAGTTAAATTTTCAACAAATAAGTTCATTTCCAACTAAGAAAGATGACTCCTCTACCATAAAGAGGAATTCTCAATTCAAAAGGATGAATTTTTAGCAAGACAGATGCTTTTCAACCAAGCAGGTAAATAGTCAAACAAAAAACATTAAAATTCAACCAAAAACTGTTGAATTTTCGAGCCCAAAAGACGAAAGTTTTAGAAAAAGTTGAATTTCCAACAAAAAAGTTCATTTACATCTAAATAAGTGAATCTTAAAACATGAATTTCTGACAAATTTAATCCAAACCATAAATTTTTTAACATGAAAATTAGTGTTTTACCAAACAGCCGAATTTTTAACAAAATACATCGTTTAATTTTGAACCAAATAGTTTAATTATGTTCCTACCAAAAATATAAATTTTTAACAAAAAAGTTACTTTTCAACAAAACAGTTTAATTTTCTACCAAATTGTCCAGTTATTAAGTAACAAAGACGAATTTCCAAAAATATAGTTGGATGGCATTTTTAACCAAAAGGATGAATTTTCAACCAAGATGATTCATTTTCTACGAAAAAAAAACTTTTCTGCAAAATACATTAAATTTCAACTAGAAAAGATCAAATTTCAATGAAAAATATCACTTTTCAACCGAAAATGGAATATTTAAATTTTGAATTAAAAACATTATTTCTCAACCAAGAAAACGAATTTTCAACAAAATAGTTCAATTTTAAACCATAGAGATAAATTTGCAACTAAAATTATGAATCTTAAAAAAGAAGTTTCAAAAAATAATTCAACAGTTATTCCAAAAGATTATTTTTTGACTAAGAAGATTAATTTTCCAAAAATATAATAATTATATTTTTAACCAAAAAGATAAATCTTCAACCAAAAAAAAATCAATTTATAAGAAAAAAGTTAATTATCAACCAAATAGTTTAATTTTTTAACAAATTGTTGAGTTTTCAAGCCAAAAAGATGAATTAAAAAAAGTTGAAACCTCAATCCTCAATCAAAACAGAACCAAGAAGATTCATATTCTGCCAAAAAAGATATTTTTTTTATAAAATACATGAATTTTCAACTAGAACAGATAAAATTTCAATTTAAAATATCACTTTTCAACCATAGGTGAAATATTAACATTTTTAGATTAAAAAATTATTTCTCAACAAAAAAAACTGAAATCATCAATCTTCAACAACAAACAAAAAATGAATTTTTAACAAAAGAGTTCAATATTCGATGCAACAGATAATTTTTCAAGCAAGAAATTTTTTTTTTTTTTCAAGTAGAATAATTAAATTTTTAGCGAAAATACTTTTTAATAAAAAAGTTAATTTTCAACCAAATAGTTCAATTTTCTACAAAATTTTTGAGTTTTTAAGCCAAAAAGATGAATTTTCTACGATATAGTAGAATTTTCGTTCGGAAAATATGATTTTTCAAATAAAATGATGAATCTTCAACCAAAGAAAAAATCAACTTTTTAAAAAGTAGTTTAACTTCGAACCAAGTACTTGATTTTTCAACCTTAAAAGACGAATTTTCAACGAATCATGTAATAGTTGATATTTTAACCAAAACTAATTTTCATTTGAAATCAAATGCAGGTTAATTCAACCAAAAGAGACGTATTTTTGACAAAATATTTGAACCCTTAAGCGAAATACATTAATTTTGAAACAAAGAGTTGCAAATTCAATCAGAAATGATAAATTTTTTACTAAGAAGATTAATTTTCTACCAAAAAAACGAATTTTCTACCAAATACATCAATTTTCAACAGGAGATGATTGAATTTCAATTAAAAATATCAATTTCCTACCAAAAATGGAAATTATTTCTAAACTCACAAAGAAAAATAATTTTCAACAAAATAGTTAAATTTTCAACCAAAGAGATGAATTTTCAACTCAAATTATGAATCTCAAAAAAAAAGAATTTCCAAGAAAAGCGTTCAATATTCAATCCAAAAGATGATTTTTTTATCAAAGTAGATTAATTTTTGAAAAATGGAACGGACAAATTTTCAACCAAAGAGTTAAGTCTTCAACCAAAGTAATGGAATTTGAAAAAAATATACTGAAAAAAATGGTCAGTTGAGGAAACTATTTAGTTTGTAAAATATGTACTGCTATTTTATTAGTTGACACAACAATTTCATTGGTTGAAGTGACTATTCAATTAGTACCAGCAACGAATAAAATGGTTATCACCACTAATAAAATAACAGACTATATCTTAAAAACTAAATATTTGGCCCGACTAAACATTTTTTTCAGTATAGTTCAACTTTCAACCAAGCAGTTGAATTTTTGACCAAAAAATTTATCTTTTTAACAAAATAGTTGCATTTTCAACCAAATAATTAAATTTTCAGCCAAATAGCAGCATTATTAACCAAGCTAAATGAATTTCGATCTCGCATCTTATTCGAGTTTTGACAAAATAACAAATTAATTTTAGTGACAATTTATGAATTTTTTAAACATATTTCGGTAACACCTAGCAGAAGTGATTCGAGCCAAATTTCAATATAGGAGGATCGTGCTGATAGGACAATTTTCGAATTTCTTCGGTTCACGTCTTTAGCAGTCGTCAACCTTCGGATCAAAATCCAGTTCCAATTACGTGAAACGTCACCTGAAAGCTTGGCATCGGGGTCACGTCAATCGTTTGAGCTCTCTCTCTCTCTCTCTCTCTCTTTCTCTCTCTACCTTCCTATCTCCAAATAGCTCTCACTCTTTTTTCTCTCTCTCTCTTTCTTTCACTTAATATCAACTGTCTTATCTAAAACTATAGATAAAGCATCCAAGTGTCCGACTTCGTGTCAATCAAAAGAATGCTACTACACAGGTTTTTCCGACTTCTGGTGACAGCTTTGATGAAATGTTTCCACAGAAGATTACGATTTACACAGATCGCTATGACCACTCTGGTGTTTGTTTTCCCTTCTGAAATTGTACAGCATGATACTTGATGTTCGGAACATTTCAGGTCGTTTTATTATTTTGTTATTTTTAGTTACTTATGATCTGAAAAAAGCATTTGATAAGGTGGATAGAAGCAAACTTTGAAAAGTCCTGAAAGAGTACGGAGTCAATGGATGGCTCTTTAAAGCAATACAAGCAATATATGCAGGTAGCAAAGTGAGTGTGAGGGTAAATGGACAACTGAGTGACTGGTTCGATATTAGGCAAGGTGTTAGGCAAGGTGTTAAGCAAGATGCGTTATGTCCTGTTGCCTGCTTATTATAATCATGGATAAGTATCTACGAATGTCCCTCTTCAATGCAGAAGGTGTGGATCTCGGGACAATGAAGGTGCAAGGGTTAGCGTGTGCAGATGGTTAGGTTGTCATGGCAGAGTCAATCGAAATTGTCAAACATAATTCTGTACTTGCACCCACTGTGCTGTACGGTAGTGAGATCGACAGTATAACGAAGCTAGAACAAAGTGAGTCATGCTTATCACGACAGAAATCTGGCTTAATGGTATAATAATAATAATGATTCGCCATTCCTTCATCAATCGATACATTCAGTTTTCACAAAATTCAACCAAATGACAAAAATGTCATAAATTAAACTTAAATAAACATATTAAACGTAATCTATTTATTCTTGCTCTCGTGATGGAAAAACATTCAATATTGCTTCTCTAAACGCAATACTTAATAATGAACTGACACGATGATATATTAGGTAGTAGATATAGTAGAATGGTAGATGGTATAGTATTAAAAATTGCGCTGATGTTAATCCCGTATGAAAATAAGTTAATTTTTATTATCTTTGATTATTTCAAAAAATATACAATCATCAAATATACAACTATTCAAAAACACAATCCTAACACCAAAATATATATTTTGCAATACCTAATTTTATTTATTCGATAAAAATATTATTTTTACTAAAAGTAAATCATTCTTTCGAACTAACAAATTTTTAGGAACATTTCAGGAAAATTTTCTTTTTCTTTCACACGTTCAAGAAAATGAAAAACAAATCAAACAAAGTTTCCTAATTTAAATTTTATCTTTTATCTCAATTCTACATGCTTTATTTTGAACCACTCCCGAAGAATATCATTCTAGAAGAAAAGCTTCCAGAACAGGCGTCTTAATAATAAAATTTTCCTCGTTTTTCTTATTTTACTTGTAGCAAACTTTTTTTTTTATCTTAATTCTACATTCCAACAGCTACAATTTAATCCAACCCTATAGAAAATCAGAATAGAAGGAAAGTTTCCAGCATAGGTGTCTACAAACAACCAAATATTCCTCACTTTTTAAATCTTTTTTTTTAACCACTGATATAAAAAAAAATAAAAAAATGACATTGCAAATTTTATTTTGATCTCAATTACATATTCTTCAATTTGAGTCAATCCGAAGAAAATCAGACTAAAAGAAAAGCTTTCAGCATGGGGGTACAGTTAACAAAAATTTTCCCATGTTTCTTTTTTTTTAATAATGATATCAAAGAAGAAAACTACAACATAGCAAATTTGAGATATTTATGTTAATTCTACTTGCTGAAAGCTTCAATTAATCAATCTCAGTAGAAAATTTGACTAAAAAAACAGCTTCTAGCACAGGGGTCTACTAAATAACCAAATTTTCCTCACTTTTTTTATTTTACTATTTTCTTAATCAATAATATGAAAAATAAAATTTTAACATTGCAAATTTGATTTTTATCTCAATTCTACATGCTTCATGTGAATCATCCCCGAAGAAAATCAGACTGAAAGAAAAGCGTCCAGCATAGGAATCTGAATAACTAAAATCTCTTCATTTTCCTTATTTTACTTTTCTCTCATCAGTGCTATCAAAAAAGAAAACTCTAACATAGTGAATTTCTTCATCTCAAATCTAGATACTACACTTTGAGCCATCCCCGAAGAAAATCAGACCAGAAGAAAAGCTTTCAGCATAGAAGTCTTAAAAACCAAATTTTCCTCATTTTTCTTTATTTTTAACCACTGATATAAAAAAAACTGTAAGATAGCAAACGTTATTTTTTATCTGAATTCTGCTTGCCAAAAGCTTTAATTTAAGTTATCCCTGAAAAAATCGGACTACAAGAAAAGCTTCCAGCATAGAGGTTTAAGTAACTATATTGTCTTCATTTTTATTATTTTACTGTTTTAAATTACTGATATCAAAAACAGCAAACCTGAGTGTAGTAAATTTAATTTTTTATCTTAATTCTACATGCTAAAATCTTCAATTTGAGCCACCCTTGAAGGAAATCAGACTAAAAGAAAAGCTTCTAGCATAGGGGTCATCTCATTCCACAATTTCTCAAACCCTTTCCCATCTTTAAAGTATCACCAAGAAATTCGTAGGCCTAATACACGACGAATTAACAAAATGACAGTAACAAATTAAAAAAGGAATCATTCATAAAAAATATTTTCACTGCAAATATAAACTCTAACAATGGTCTTGTTAAAAAAATCATAATTGATAAATTTGCGTATTGCAAACTGAGTGTATCTTCATGCAAACAATCGCATCAGATACGTAAACATGCGATAACGTATAATTGGCAATTAATGAGAAATAACGAAAAACGAACCAATTTTCAGGTTTCTATAAACGTAATGAAACGCATAATTAATATTCGAATAGTCGAACTTTGCGCACATCAATTTTTCATTTTCCCACATTGTGATCTTGTCGTCACACAGGCAATTGATTCGAAGTTGATACCTTGTACACGATGCCTTGTGCCGCTTTTTGCACCGATGCTCATTTATGAGGCAGCGTTTTTCATGTCTATTTACAGCTGCAATCGTTTATTTTCCAGCGCTCGATAGGCATTAAAATACCGCTTGAAAAACATACAATTATTGTTTTAGTGACACTCTTGATCGATGACGTTTTTTCTGCACTTGTCCTCAAGTATAGAGCTTCAAGATAAAGTAGAGAGTATTGAAAGTCATGCAGATTAACTAAGGAATATTTTCTAAAATTAAATTCATTCTATTTTTAAGCGTGAAGATAGTGAATTAGCTCACTCGTTATAAAAATTCGAAACGTGCTTTTTACTAAAAATAAATAGTGACATTGAATAATTGATCAGTTTCTGTAACTATTTTAGAGTAAACGAAGCATGCAGGGTAGACAACAACATTTATTTTCAATATTCCCTGACTTTTCCCTGGCCAATTTTTCATTTTCCCTGATCATTACTACTTAGAAAACAGGATTTGAATTTTTTTAATTTGAATTCTTTTATAGGCACTCTTCGCCGGATGGTCAGTTTACCGCGAACATTTAAATGAAGCCATTATAAATGTCATAAGATTACCTATCAAAATAGATCTTTCTTATTCTTGGCAATCATTTAAAGTGCATCTTATAAAAATTACCTGACTTTTGCTAATTTTTTTTTCAAATCCCTGACTATTTTCTGATTTTTCGGATTTCCCTGAACAGCGGCCATTCAGACGAAGTTAAATGACATCTGAAAATAATAAAATAGGTATTTCCTTAAGATTTTTAGAGCACAGTATGGTACCTTGAAGTACTCTGTAGCTTTTCTGATAAATAGTTTGCCGGTTTTTATTGAATTGATGACACTTGCTACCTTCGAATTCAACACATTTTAGAAGAATTATTCTGCAGCAACAACAATATGTCATACATAGGTTAAACTTTGTGAAAATCATGTTGAAGGCGATGAAGAATAAGTTACATTAGAATTAGCTAAAATTAGCAAGGAAATACGACAGGTAAATTCCGCATCAGATTTTAACACAACTTAACGAAAAATTAAAAAAGGCAGTTCTGCATGCATATAATTTTTATTTAAACTTGACAATAAATTCGTAACAAATGAATTACAAAATAAAGTTTAAAAAGTGTTACAATTAAAAGAATCGAGAATCTTTCACTTTTTCCCTAGAAAATGTGATATTGAATTTTGAAATGAAAAGTTGTGGTTTAGCATTTTCTTCGGTCCGTCGACCAACTAGTTGAATTTTGAACAAAGAACGATAAATTTTCAGCCAAAAAGATTAATTTTCCATTAAAAAAAAAAACAAATTTTCAACATAATGCATACATTTTAAATTGATAGTAAAATTTGTAACCATCAAGTTCAATTTTCAACAAATGTTGTTAATTTCCTACCAGAAAGTTCAATTTTTAAACTAAAAAAGATCATTTTTGAACAAAAAATAAAAAAGTTAAATTTTCATTAAAAAAATGAATTTTAAAGTGAAACACATAAATTTTCTACCAAATAATTGAATTTTCTAACGAATTATTGAATTTTTAAACGCAAAACGCGAATTGTCTACATAACATTTGAATTTAAAAAAAAACAGCTGATTTTTCCACCAAATTGTTATTGTCTACCAAAATAGTCGAATTTTAAGAAAATAGTTCACAAAATAATTAAATTTTCAGTTAAAAAAATTATTTAAAACCCAAAAAAAAAGAGCTTTTTACAAAGTAGTTGAACTTTTAACCAATGAGTTGAATCCTAAACTAAGAAAAATTAATTTTCAATCAAACAGTTGCACTTTCAAACATAAAAATTTATTTTCTACAAAAGGGATGCATTTACAAAAAAATACATACATTATCAACCAAATAGTTAGGTTCTAAACCAAAAGAATTATTTGTCCACCAAAATAGTCAAATTTTAAGAAAATATGTATATGAATTTTCAACCAAGTAGTCTAAATTTCAGTTAAAAGAAATAATTTTGAACCAAAGAAGGAATTTTTTACAATGTGGTTCAATTTTCAATCACAAAGATTAATTTTCTACGAAAATTATAAATCATTAAACAAAAATTTGGATTCTGATGAAAGAAGTTCAATTGTCAACCAATGAGCTAAATCCTCAACTAAAATAGATTAATTTGTAATCAAACAGTTGTATTTTTAAGCGGAAAAATTGATTTTCTACAAGCAAAGATGCATTTTAAACCAAGTACATAAATTTTCTGAAGAAAAGAATTTGTACCTAAAATGATAAATCTTCAGCTACAAAAAAAGCTTTTAACAAAGTAGTTCAACTTTCGACCAAATAGTTGAGTTTCTACAAAATTGTTGAATTTTCGTGATGAAGAAACGAAATTTTATACGAAGCAGTTGAATTTTGAAGCAAAAATCTAAATTTTCAATGAAAAAAAGATGGTATGTCAAGCAAATTGATATTTAATCAGACAGTTGCAGTTTTAATCGGAAGCGAATAAATTTTTACCCAAAAAAAAAAAATGAATTTTCAAGTGAAAAATACGAATTTCTAATAAAACAAATTAATTTTGGACCAAAAAGGATAACTGTGAAACCTGTGATGAATCAATAGGAATCCTGATAATTGTCAGACTAAACAGTCATAGTTTAAATAAAAATTGAGTTCATTTTTTGATAATTAAAAATATGAGGTTAGAAAACTAGAAATTTTGCTTTGAATGTAAAAAGTCGAGCTGCGTAATATTTAAGATCCTAAGGAAATGATAAAAGTGGTCGCTTGTAAAACTAAATACTTATTATTAATAGCACTTTTTTTTCTCAGATTATAAAATCTTAGTAAGAGGGGGGGGGGGTGAAAACTTTAGAAAGAAAACCTTAGGTAATTTATGTATGACCCCTTATTTGTTTATTCACTTTTTATTTCGATCATTTAAGACTATTACAGTTAATACTAATGCTAATATTACTAGGTACAACTGATATTATTAGGTTAAATTACGAGTGATACTGATAAAATTATCAATGAAGTAACAAACTTTTTTTTACATTTAATGCACTAGAAACAGCTGTTTACAATAAAATCATTTTAACTTTTGTTTTTTAGTGATTCGGCGACTTGGGAATATCTTACGTAAGAAATGGGTTATACCACGACCGCCCTTCCCCTCTCCACAGTGAGACACACAGGAAAAATAGTTTACCCTCCGCCCCCAAAGACTTTACGTAATTTATGCGTGGTCGGCTTGCAGATTCGAGTCGTACATCTAGAGAAAAAGTTTCTCTAAGTACTTAAAGCTGTTGCTCTTGGTGGTTCGGAACCCACCTGAAACTGTAGGTACCCCTCCCTCCGCCAAGTAAGAGTGTGCAGCATGTGTAAAGGAATAGGAAAGAGATACAAGAAAAATGTAAAATCTTAGGGGACACCTTAGAAGCTTACATTCCATATTAATAATAAAGTAAAGAGAAAGAAGGAAACGCTTTAGAGAATTTAGACCTTACTTTTTTCCGGATCAGAGACCATGGATCTTTCTCCGCACTTGATTGGGCGCATCTTACGAATCCCAGAATCGAGCGGCCCAAGGATAACGTTCCTCTTGCGAAAAGCATTGGATTTGGCTTATACCAGACCGAGTATCAAAGGAATTGTAAAATAGGCCAAGAAGCGGCTCGGTAAACGATATCTCGTACATACTGCTGACAGTGTGCGCAAGCTAGATGTATTATTCATACTTCGCAATGTCGAGTCTTCGGGAAAAAGGGCCTTTGCCCATTTAACGAGCGAGTTACGACCGCGAGTGTGAATGAAGTGCTAAATAGTCGGGGTGGAACTATTATATCAAGAGGTTGAATTCGCGTTGATAGAGCGTGCTTCGCCTATTCTTCTGTGAGAGCGATAATGACGGGGAAGGTGTGGAGAAGGTCGAATAATTAATCTTAAGAAGCAATCGAGGAGAGGAAGAAAACACTTAAGAAACTAGAGGGACAGAGAAAAAGCACTGTGAAAAAAAAGAACAAGTGGAACTGCGAAAGATAGACGGGGTGCAGACAGAGGAAGAACGTCGACGATGTCGGAATAAAAAGAGGGAACAGCTCTCGGAAGTTGTGTCGCTGTGGAGTGAGCCGTCGAGGGGCATTGACAATCCTTTAGCCGGTACTTAGAAGCACTTTTTCCTTTCGGTAGACTAAGGTCTGGCCATCCAGGCGGCCTCTAGACAACACTCATCCCATAGAGGAAAAGCGGGGTTTTATGATGTTCTAGTTTTCTACTTTGCGTGGATGCAAAGCTCAAGATTAAAAAGAACCCCATTCTTGAAAATATATTTTTTTTCTCGAGGAGATTGACTCCTAGGAAGATAAATGATCTATTGACACTAGGCCTCTGCTGTGATAAAACATCGTAAAACGTTAACACATTGCAATCTTGCTATCAGAATTGTATTAAGAATTAGGGAGGAGTCAGTGGAACCCTTGAGCGGAATGACTAGTGTGCTCGAGTGTGCAAGTTTGTGTTTTATATTCAGTCGTGGATTGAGCAATAGGGAGCTGCGAGATTTCCCGATGGACCGGTTGCCCGATAAACCTAACACGCGGTAAGAAAACTTAAAAAGTCCCCTATATGGTATGATATTACCTAAGCTGGTCTTGATCGATTGAATCTACAGAAGTATTATCTTTTTCATCTTTTTCTTTTGCTAGAATTTTGTCTTTTGAATTTTCCCAGCCCACCGACTCCGCCCACTCCATATATAAACTGACTGACTACGCCTACTAACTGCGTCAATTAACCATGGCATTTCTTCAACCTTACTGCTAAAATACACCACCTTAATGCCTAAACATCATGCTCAATCTACCGTGCAAACCAAAAAATGGTTTGTAGTTTTGCATGATAATATTTTACACGCTTATTTATTAGGCGTGAACACCACGCCCATTGATCACTTCCACTAACTAAGCCCACTAAATGAGTTATCGAATCACGCCCAAATATAATATCTGCTTACCACTCATAGTGATCACTCAGGCTAGTTTCGCCAACAGACAATATTTATTAGCTACAACCTATGGACACGCCCACTAAATGCGCCAATTAACAATGTTTCTGAGCTTACTGACCACGCCCATTAACCATATATTATAGACACGCCCCTTGACCTTGTTCACTGATTGGGCCCACCGATCACGCATACCAACCGCGCATACCAACCACGCTTCCTGACTAAGCCAAGTTACTACGCCTACTTTACACACTCATTCATCATGTATGCCAGCCACGCACTTACTTTTTTATGAACTCATGACAGTCCCAATAAAAAATTATCCTTACATAAGTACGGTCAGTCTCTCCCAATTGAAATTGTATACTAGTTAATATCAAGATTCTCGGTAGCGTATCGCCGCCAAGTAAAAAAAAAAGCTACTAAGACTTCTTTTCAGAAATAATCATGTAGTTTGGACCTTTTTTTAGATTGTCGGCGCAATTCTCAAACGATTTCAATCAAAATTGGCAGCTGACTGACCAACCATTACAAAATAATTTTAGCCTCAATTTTATTTTATTGCCTTAAACTGTGAGATTAAAAAAAAAACATAAAAATAACGAATTTTCGGCCTGTACTCACCTCTACATCTTAATATATTGAACAGATTGTTGCTAAATTTTAACAAGAATATATCAGAGCCCGTTCATAAACTACGTGACCAAATCAGTAGAAGTAACGTTACGACCTTAGATAACATTTAGTACGTTTCCTATTGAAAATTTTTAACAAAATTCGCAAATTTTGAAAAAGATGGCCCTTCTTTTCCCCTTTTAAAAGAATTCTTCTTTTTCCCGTTTATTTAAGAAACTTAAACTTTTTCCCTTTTCAGCATTTTTTCGCTAAATGCACACTCAATTAATAGAACCCAATATGAAAAAATTCAAATAATTTTGGTAGAAAATTCAGTTACTTGGTAAAAAGTTAAACTAGTTTGTTACAAATTCATTTTTCTTGGTTGGAGATTCATTTCTTTGGTTGAAAATGTAAATATTCAATTTTTAGAAAATTAATTTTCTTGGTTAAAAATTCATCTTTTGGGTTTAATGTTGAACTGTTTTGTTGAAAATACATTTTTCTAAGATTCATCAGTTCAGTTGAAACTTCATCGCTTTGGTTGAAAATTTAACTATTTTGTGGAAAATCATTTTCTTTTTTAATTGGGAGTTAATTTTTTTAATTAATCATGTAACTAATTCACCATTGGTTGTAGAGTTAATTTCTTTATTAAATAGTTAATTTCATTATTAATTTCAAATTTCATTTCTTTATGAAAAGTTAAATTCTTTAGTTGAAAATTTATGTATTTTGTTGAAAAATTATCTTTTTGGTCAAATATTTGACAATTTTGTAGAAATTTCGTCTTTTTGGCTTTAAAATTCGACAATTTGATAGAAAATCCATATATTAGGTTGAAAATGAACTTGTGTTTCAAAAATTAATATTTTTGGTTGAAAATTCGTCTATTTGGTAAGAAATGATCTTTTTGTTAATTAATTATATTTTCGGGTAGGAAATTTAACTGTTTTGAAGATAATTCGTCCTTTTGGCATCAAAATTCAACAATTTTGTTGAAAATTGATGTATTTTATTGAAGACTCGTATTTTTTGGTAAAAGATTAATCTATATATTCTTATAAATATATCTTTTTAAGTTGAAAATTCAACTAATTGGTTGAATGTTAAACAACTTTGTCAAAAATTCCCCTTTTTTAAGATTCACGTGTTTGGTTGAAAATTCAACTTTTTTGTCAAATTCGTTGTTTTTTTTTGTTAAAAATTTTTTTTTATCTGAAAATTTCACTATTTTGTTTTTGGTTGAAAATTCTTCTTTAACATGTTGAAAATTCAATTATTTGGTAGAAAAATAATTTGATTTGCTTAGAAAATTAATCTTGTTTGTTGGAAATTTATCTTTTTGTTTGAGGACTCAAATATTTGGTTACAATTTGTAGTTGAAAATTTTGTTTGAAAATAAAAATTTGACTACTACACTTTTAGTTAGAAAAATATCTTTTGAAGTTGGAAATTCAACTATTTGTTTTAAGACTCATTTGTCTTGATTAAAAATCCATCTATTTTGTTGAGGATTTAACTATTTTGAGAAAAATGGTCTTTTTAGTTTTCATTTTAATTTGACTGGCTGAAAATTCGTCTTCAATTAGAAAACTCACCTTTCTTGGTTAAAAATTAACTTTTTTCGTGATAATTCAACTTTTCGGGGTGAAAATGTGACTGTGTTCTAAGAACTTCATCTTTTTGGCTTGAAAATTCAATTGTTTTTAGTTATATTCTGATATTTTTTGTATCAAAATTTGACATTTTGATTGAAAATGCATCTTTGTGCGTTGAACATTCAACTAGTTTGTTAAAATTGTCTTTTTGGTCGAAAATTCAACTCTTTTGTTAGAAATTCGTCCTTTTGGATTAAAAAATTATCTTTCTTGGCCGAAAATGATCATTCTTGTTGAAAATGCAACTGTCTTCAAAATAATTTTTTTTTTTTTTTGCTTCAAAATTTAATCATTTTGTTGAAAAATCTTCTGTTACTTGAAAGTTTAAAAATTGTGTAGAAAATCTTTTCTTTTTTTTCAAATTCAAGTAAGTTTTGACAGAATCTGGTCTACGTTACTTTTCGGGTTACTTTTAATATAAATTAAATTAATTAAGCGTACCTACCATATAAAAAAGGTACAAAAAAAGGCATGGATTAAGTATTTAAGAAAAAGATATTCATAATAAAATATGTTAAGATAGTTTTTTTATAAAGAACCCTATAGAAAATTTAAAAGCCATTTTAAACATTTTAAAGCTTGGCAGGATTGAATGTATTTTTCTGGATATTGTTGATTTATGGTATAATATAATCCCGCAAAGTTTCATATTGGTTTTTGAAAATTTATTTGAAAAATTTCTATCATGTTTTTTATGAACAAACTTTCTTGATATGCTTCATTATGAATATTAATTGTTTCTTAATTACATGGCCAACTTTGATTTTACAAATTCGTACAGTTCTACTGGCAGAATTTTTGGATCGCAGATGTTTTTTTGGGATCTCAAGATATATCTATATGCATGATTGTACATGAGGAAACATAGAAACATACTTCTAGAACTGATTTTTTATTACTACTAATTGATTACTCCTAACTGGTTTTATTAATTGAGAAATCTATTATAATTCCCCGATGTTTCGTAAAAAGAAGAAACTCAGGAGGTAATTTACCAGTGGCAATTCTCGGTAAATGAGCAAATAACCTAGAACTGTTTAAGGATAGGTTGAGATGCAATTTATAAAATTGATGCAAAATACGATACTGTCACAGGTGCGGTTGCAGAGAAAGGGATTCTCGCTCACTATGCATGTGTGTGGTCGAGAAGCGGGAAAAGTGCCTTGGCACATGAGATTTCTGCGATTCTAACGATTTGTCTTCGCACGATAGAAGTTGAAAGGTATCCGATTCTCGGGTATGATTCCTACCTTGAACTCATGGTGAAAGTGGCTTGACACTTTGATAAAGATAAGGATTTCACGAAGATTTCTCGTCTCAATTTTGAATCAAATCTTAAAAGATACCGTCAAATGGGGTAATTTCGGACATGTGGGATGAATTCGGACATTCCTAAATTGCTAGGGTATCTACTGTGTGGAGATTTAAGGAAATCCGGGAATTGCACGGAAATGGCAAGAAATAAGAGATAAACCGGGAATTGTCATTGATTTTATTTCTGATGAAGGAAGTGCATTTCATTTCCTTATGATTTATAATTTCTGATTGTTCCTCCGAGCTACTTGCTGCTTTTTTCTTAGAAAACATTCAAATTCCTAAAAATGAATAAAAAATTAAAAAATAGGACTTTTTAATAACTTTTAATATTACAATCAAGCAAATTACGCATGTCGCAACCCACTATGCATTTGCAAGTATGCTACCGTAGTAATAGGGTCCTTATCTTATATTTATAAGCGGGAAAAATGCGGGAATAGTCAGGGAATTCCTTGGGAAAAATTTAGGAGACACCCTGCTTTACTATTGCAGTTGAATATTTCATTATTTTAGTTGAAAATTAATCTCATTGGTTGTTAATTATTCAATTTTTGGCTGACAATTTATCTTTTTTAGATGAAAATTCGTCGTTTTTGGTAGAAACTAATCTTTTAATTGAAAATTTATAATTTTGTTTGAAAATGTAACTATTTTTTTTAATATTAGTTTTTTTTCGGTTGAAAATTTTTTTTTTTTTGCGATTGATAATGTCGTTATTCAATTTGAATATTCCATGATTTTAGTTGAAAATTTGTCGTTTTGGTTCAAAATTAATGTTTTTATATGATAATTTAACTATTCAATTTGTGCTTGATAATTCATTTTTTTTAGATGAAAATACAACTATTTTGTTGAAAATGTTCTTGTTTAAAATTCCACTATTCCAGTTGAAAATTAATAATTTTAGTTGAAAATTCATCAGTTTGGTGGAAAATTAATTTTTTCAACTGGACATTTAGCTATTCCATTTTTGGTTGAAAATTGATCTGTTTTAGTTCAAAATTGAACTATTTGGTTGAAAATTTATCTTTTTTGGTAGAAAAATCAATTATTTCGTTGAAAATTCATTTACTTTGTTGAAAAATATCATTTTTTTGAAAAACTAGTATTTTTTATTGAAAATTTAACTGTTTCAGCTGAAAAATCATCAGTTTGGTGAAAAATTCATTTTTTTCCACTAAAAATTCAACTATTCCATTTCTGGTTGAAAATTGATCTTTTCAAGTTCAAATTTCAACAATTTAGTTAAAAATTTGTCTTTTTTAGTTGAAACATCTGCTTTTTCGTCAAAAATTCATTTATTTTGTTAAAAGTCGTCTTTTTTAGCTAAAAATCAATTTTTCGTTGTTGAACATTCATCTCTTATCTTTAAAATTCAACTATTGCAGTTAGAAATTCATAATTTCAGTTGAAAATTCAGTAGTTTGGTGGAAAATAAATTTTTTCAACTGAAAATTTAACTATTACATTTCTCGTTGAAAACTGATCTTTTTTTGTTCAAAATTTAACTACTTGGTTGAAAATTCATTTATTTGGTCGAGAAATGTATTTTTTGTTGAAAAATCAATATTTTTAATTCAAAATTTAACTATTTCAGCTGAAAATTCATCAATTTGGTGGAAAATTAATTTTTTCCATTAAAAATTTAATTATTTAATTTTTGGTTGAAAATTGATATTTTTAAGTTCAAATTTCAAATATTTAGTTGATTTTTTTTTTTTTTAGTTGAAACATCTACTATTTCGTTGAAAAATCATTGATCTGGTTAAAAATCGTATTTGTTGGTAAAAATGAATTTTTTGTTGTTGAAAATTCAGTTTTTATCTTTAAAATTCAACTATTCTAGTTAAAGATTCATAATTTTAGTTGAAAATTCAGTAGTTTGGTGGATAATAAATTTTTTTAACTGAAAATTTAACCATTCCATTTCTCGTTTGAAAACTGATTTTTTCTAGTTCAAAATTTAACTACTTGGTAGAAAATTTGTTGTTTTTTTTTTTCATTTGAAAATTAAACCATTTCGTTGAAAATTCATTTATTTTGTCGAAAATTGTCATCATTGGTGGAAAATTACTTTTTTGTTGTTGAAAATTCATCTTATATCTTTAAAATTCAACTATTGCAGTTAAAGATTCATAACTTCAGTTGAAAATTCAGTAGTTTGGTGGAAAATAAATTTTTTTAACTGAAAATTTAACTATTCCATTTCTCGTTAAAAACTGATCTTTTTTAGTTCAAAATTAGACTGGCTGGTTTAAAATTTGTCTTTTTTAGTAGAAAATTCAACCATTTCGTTGAAAGTTCATTCATTATGTTTAAAATTGTCTCCTTTGATGGAATATTAATCTTTTGGTTGAATATTCAACTATTCCAGTAAATTTTCATCATTTTAGTTGAAAATTCATCAGTGTAGTGGAAATTTAATTTTTTCGACTGAAAATATGTATGTGTCTACTTATATATGTATGCGTCTATCGTAAGTGGTACCTTAATATTTACAAGCGGGAAAAATGCGGGAATTGTCCGGGAATTTCGTGGACAAAATTTGGTAGAGACCCTATCAAGGGGGCTTTAACCAGAATCTAGAACCTTAGCTGGTTCTAGATTCTGGTTAAAAGCCACGTAAGTAATTTAAACTATGAATTTATGAATTTCCTAATTTACCCCACATGTCCGAAATTACCCCGTCTTATGGTACACCCCTTAATTAGGAATCATAAAATCATCAAATAGCTCGAAATTTCTTCTGATACAACTTTGATCTTCGAGTCAGAAAAATTGTTTACAATTATAAAGAAGATTTAGGGACCATTCTAAAATTATTTCACGCTATTTTAAAAACTCTTCCACCACTTCCCCTTTTAAGTCAAAATTTTTTCTTCAATTTCATTTGATAAATGCCTGAAATAAAACACAAAACATAAAATCATAATATTTTAACAGACGTCACAGACCAAAATGCCCTCAAAAGAGGGGAAATAGGGTGCTTTTTCATTAAAATAGGGGAATATATTCTTTCAAATTAAATCAATGTATAGGAACCAGATTAAATTCAATATGAAACGCTTAGGATTTCAAGTCGAAATGTATTAAATTTTCAACCAAATTTTCGCAACAAAATCATTAAATTGTCAGTAAGAGTTCAATATTCAACTAAAATTATGAATCCGCAACAAAAAATGCATTTTTAACAAAGACGTTCAAATTTCAACCAAGTAGTTGAATTTAAAAAAGAAGAAAATTATTTTTGAAAGAAGAATGCATAATACTTGATATTACAACCAAAAAAGATTAATTTTCAACCAAACAGTTACATCTCGAACCAAGAAATTTTAAAGTTATATCAAAAGAGATGAAGTTTCAAAAACATATATAGATTTCCGATCAAATTGTTGAAATTTCAACTAAAAAGATCAATTGTCCATCAATATTGAATAGTTATATTTAAAAGAAAAAAAAATTCAACCGAAAAATGGCAATCTTCAACCGATAAAGTGAATGTTCAACAAAGTTGTTTAATTTTCAACCAAGTAGTTGATTTTTAAACCGAGAAGGATGAATTCTCAATGACAAATTTAATAGTTAAATTCTCAACTAAAACCCATTAATTTTCAAACGAAATTAGAATAGTGAAGTTCTCAGTTTGAAAAATTAGTTTTTAACCAAATAGTTTAATTTTTAACTAAGAAAGATCAATTTTCAACAAAAAAATGAAATAATACCATTTTCGGTGAAAAAAATAAATGTTTTAAAAAGCATTTGCATTTAAAAAAAAAAAAATTAATTTTCACCCAAAACATAATTTTGAACCAAATAGTAGAATTTTTAACTAACAGACATGAACCTTGAACCAAAGATATAATAGTAGCATTTTCAATTAAAAAGAATTAACTTTTTAATAGTTGGGTTTTCTTAATGGGCTCTATTAATTCAGTTCGCATTTAAACGAGAAAAAGGAGAAGTATTTTTAAAAAGGCGAAAAAAAGGTATTCTCTCAAGAAAGAAAAAAGGGAGAAATAGGCGGAAGGGTGTTGAGTCTGTACACTCAGATGATTTATTTGTAAAACAAAATCACTAATTTTCGTTTTTTCAAGCAGTTCAAAAAAATTATATCCACATTGATTTCATTATTTTATTATATTTGAATTCATGACATTGACGCCACATTCTGGGTTGAACCGCCCTCCCCCCCCCCCACATTACAAATTAAAAAAAAATAGCATGCAGAAGATGGAATTTAAATCTGAAACAAATTAAATTCGATAGGGGTAAGTGTGATACAAAATTACAAAGTTAGACTTGCTTGAAGAAATATTTTTAATTTTCTTTGGTTGTGTGTCGACGATTTCAGATTTTCCGTCATTACGGGTAAGTGTGGTACGGCTAAGTGTGGTACGGAAAAGTGTGATATGGAAAAGTGTGGTACGGGTAAGTGTGGTACGTGTAAAAAAAACACTAAAATCTCGATTTCACAAGATTATACTTTTGTTCTCATATCGTATGTTTGCTTTCAATTTTTTGTGATCTATAAGAATATTAATGGAAATAAAATATAAAAATCTGAATTTGTAATGAATTTTTAGTGATATTATACGATCTCGATATTAATTGAAAAAATATTTATTTGCCTAAATTTATGTATTGAAATGTTATTTCCCAATTATGCTGATCGACTGGCATTTTTATTGCAAAAGAATAAAAATGAAGCTCGTTAACCTTTCCAATTAACCTCGAACTGTTCCACCTTTTTCTTACAAATAATAGGAGATATGATTATTATGTTGTGCTAAAAAAAATAATAATACCTAATTTATTTTTTATTCCAAGTTTTCCCTTTACCACACTTACCCCGTTATCACACTTACCCCTATCGACCCTACATATCTTTCTAGGATTAAAATTGAAAAAAGAATGTAAATATGTTGTGGTATTGAAGTGTTTCGTAAATGGAGTTGTAGAAAGTGAACTCGGCATTCAAGTACAGCGAACTGAAACCAAGCGTTTTCCAAGAGTACCTTCCCAAAGAGGGTGGGTTATCAGCTTTTCCAATAGAATTCCGTAAGCACCCTCTGCTCAATATGGGCAGAATAGCAGGGTACAGAAACTACTGTATCCTTATAATACCACCATAGCGGTTCGGTTCAAACCCCATAGGATTTGAAGCGAACGGTGAAAAGCCCCATAGCTATCGCATAGCTGCAGGAGACTCAGAAAGGGTCCCCTGATGTTGCATACAAACGAAATCAAAAGCGGAGCAACACACTCCAAAGAGAAGTTGAGAAAGCTCAGTAGATTTATTCGCACAAGCTCGGTTGTGATGCAGTTCCTTCTTTCGAAGGGCTACATTCTCCTCCTTCCCCTTTTCCATCTTTCCATTCGTCAGAGTACCAGGCTTCGAAGCAGTTGGAAAGGGTGCATCCATCACCCGGTTAAGGGAGATAAGAGCCTCTGGATGAGCTATCAATAAAGAATTGTGTTCCATTTGCGAGAGTGAAATTGGTCGAGCTACATAAATTTAACTTCTTTAGCTCTTTTATTCTTTAACAAATTAGGAAAGAAATGGAAATATTATAGAGAAAGTGGCCCACTTTGTCGTTTCGTCGTTTAGGAGATATTCACGTTCTTGTGAACAAAAGTCTTGATGATAGATTTGAGGGTTTTGATGGGAAATCATAATTCATTCTATGCTCTATCTCGTGATATTATATTTATGCCCCGAAAGTGACTGAAAGTGGGTAAATTTTATGTTTGAACAAAAAATTTAACCCGTGTTCAGAATTTAAAATCAGACATGAAAAATATAAATGTGAATACCAATGTTCTGAAATTATTAAAAAAATGAAAATTAGTGTTGTTATTTTACAAGTGAAGCATATAATACAGAACTTGCATTCTGTCCCCTATTCTCATATTTATCCTACTTTTAAATATCATCTTTTCCCCCTGTTTTCAAAAAACTTCCCCTTTTTCTTATTTTTTTGATATTTTTCATTCAAACTTCATTCTTTTTAATTGGTTGGTTGGAAATTAGTTTTTTTTTTAAAGCTAATTTATGTATTTTAACTGAAAGTTTAATTATTCTATTTTTTGGTTCAAGATTGATCCGTTTTGTCTCAAATTAAACTACTGCATTTAAATTACCTTTTTGGTTGAAAATTCGTCTTTTTTGCTTGAAAAATAACGTTTTAGATTGAGAATTAAACTACTTCGTTGAAATATGAACAACTTTGTTAACAATTCATTTTATTAGTAGAAAATTCACATTTTTTGTTGAAAATTCAACTACTTTGTTGAATATTCGTTTTCTGTTGAAAATAAATTTTTTACCTAAAAATTTATCTATTCCGCTGTCAGTAAACAATTAATCAACTAATGTTGAAAAATTAACTTTTTTGTTAAAAATTTTACTTTCTCGTGCCAAATCCCTCTTTCTGTTTCATTGAAAATTAAGTTTTTGATTGAGTAATCAACCACCAGTTTTCTAGAGAATTCGCCTTTATGGTTGGAAAATTGATCTTTTTTGGTAGAAACTTGACCTTTATTTGATAAAAATTATTCTGTTTCGATTGCAAATCGATTGAAAGTGAAACGTCTTCGTTGAAAATTCTTTTTTTTTTTTTGACGATTCATTTCAGTTGAAAATTCAACTATTTTATTTACAATTCAATTATTCTATTAAAATTCAATTATTCTGTTAAAAATTTCATTATTTTGTTGACAATGTAACTGTTTTTTTAAACATTGTTAATCTTATTCGTTCGAAAATTAATCTTCTTGGTTGAAAATTCAACTGCTTGGTTGAAAATTGAACTCTTTTCTTCGTTTTGTTAAAAAACAATTTTGCCAAATAAAAATTTAACCATTCCATTTGTAGTAAAAATTTCTCGTTTCTTTGCGTCTTGAAAATACAACCATTTTGTTTAAAATTCGTATTTCTTGGGTTAAAAATTCGTTTTTTTGTTTTGAAAATTTGTCTTTTTTAGTACAATTTTTATGTTTTCATGTTAAAAATGCAACTATTTTATTAAAAATCCATCTGTTTTGATCAGGGATTCAAGTATTGTCTTGATAATTCATGTTTCTTTGTTAAAATATCAACTATTGTATTTTTAAGACGTGAATTAATCTTTTTTTTTATAAAAAATTCAAATAATTGGTTGCAGGTTGAACCTTTCTGTTAAAAATTCATTTTTTTGCTGAAGATTCATTATTTTAGTTAAAAATGTAGTTATTTTACTGAAAATTTAATTATTTTGTTAAAAATCCCACTTATCTGTCTGCTAAAGAAATCGTATTTTTGGCCTAAAAATTCCACTATTTTGTTGAAGAGTCTTTTTTTTATTGAGATTTCTTCTCTTTTTTTTTTGAAATACAAGTTCTGGTTTAAAAATGTAATGAACATGTGATAAGTTTCTCTTCTGGGCTTGAAAATTCAACAATTTGGTTGAAAAATCATCTTTCTTGGTTGAAAATTCATCTTTTCGGGTTCACAAGTTAACTGTTTTCTAATACATTGGACTTCCTAGCTTCAAAAATCAACTCTTTGATTGAAAATTCATCTTTTTGGAGGAAAATTAACCTTTCTTGGTTTAAAATACAACTGCTTGATTGAAAATTGAACTATTTTGTTGTTGTTAAAAAACAATTTTCCCAAATAAAAATTTAACCATTCCATTTGTCGTAAAAATTGCTCGTTTCTTTTCGTCTTTTTGTTTGGAAAATTGGTCTCTCTTAGTACAATTTTTATGTTTTCATGTTAAAAATGCAACAGTTTGATTGAAAATCAATCTGTTTCGATTAGGGATTCGAATATTGTCTTGATCATATATATTTTTTTGTTAAAATATCAACTATTATATTTTTAAGACGTGAATTGATCTTTTTTTTATAAACAATTCAAATAATTGGTTTCAGATTGCACCTTTCTGTAAAAAATTCATTTTTTTTGTTAAAGATTCATTATTTTACTTAAAAATTTATTTATTTTACTGAAAATTTAATTATTTTGTTAAAAATCCCACTTTTCTGTCTGCTAAAGAAATCATCTTTTTGGCTTGAAAAATCCACTATTTCGTTGAATAGTCTTCTTTATTGTAAGTTCATCTCTTTTGGTATACAAGTTCTGGTTTAGAAATTTAATTTACTTGTGATATGTTTCTTTTCTTGGCTTGAAAATTCAACTATTAGGTTGAAAAGTCATCTTTCTTTGTTGAAAATTCATTTTTTCGGGTTCAAATGTCAACTGTTTTCTAATACATTGGACTTCCTAGCTTCAAAAATCAACTCTTAGATTGAAAATTCATCTCTTTTGGTAGAAAATTAACCTTTCTTGGTTGAAAATTCAAATATCTTTTTTAAAATGCAATATATCTCAACTTGAAATCTTTAGCGTTTCATATTGAATCTAATATGGTATCTATACACTATCTTTATTCAAAAGAATTCATTCCCCAGTGATTTCCCCTATCTTTGTGAAAAATCATCCTATATTTCCTGTTTTGAGAGCATTTTGGGCTGTGAAGTATCTTGAAATATTATGTTTGTATGTTTTGTGTTTTAGGCTAGAGGTATATCAAAAGGAGTCGAAGAAAAAATTTACCTTTAGAAAATGTGCTCAAAATAGCCTTTCTGAACGGCCCCTGGAGGTATTCGCAAACTTTATATGCGTTTTCCTCAAAAAGTGGGTTTTTGACGTTCCAACTTCATATGAGCCCCGGTGACCCGTTTTTCAAGATAGAGAGTTCGCCCTGGACTAAAAATGTCGGGAATTCATCCGGCTATTAGCTGCAAGGAGACCATTTTATTGAAGAAAGTACGAACATAGTAAGTACATGTTTATTCTTTCATGAAGCACTTATTGAAAGTAATAACTGCAATAGGTAATAATAAATAGTTGACTGGAAACTGGGTCGCTAAAGTAGGGGCAAAGCGCAAGTTTTTATCATCCCTTTTCACTTACTCGCATGAGTCGTTCCGGGAAACAATTTTGCATACAAATTACTGTCGCGTTACTACTAAGGCAATACTATAACGACGGGAACCGTGCTCACAAGGTGTATTAGTGTATTACCCGGTGCCTACACAATTTTGGTGGGAGTAAATTGAATCTCATCGACCAAGCTCAGCGCTCGCTGGAACCCTCAGATGAGGAAGGTTGGTAGTTTCGATAATTTGCATATTTACACCGTATCCGGATGAAGAGTGCCGTCTCCTGAAATTTAATACGGTGACGCCGGTTCTACGAACTCTCTTGTCACTTGGTTTATAGCGACACGTTTTATTGCAGCACTTCTACTTCCCGTTTCAATCACCAATGATCGAATTCCACTTCTAAATTTTATTGCTTCTACAGAATCAATTATCTATACTCCACCTTTGAGCCATTCCAAATTTATTTACCTGAAGCGGTTAACACTTTTTTAATTTAACATACTTTTTCATTTGATGCATTTAATTTATCCGAAAAAAAAAAAAATTAGTCAAGTAGGTAACGCGCGCTTACAAAAAAGAATTTCGCAGCATATTAAGACGTAATTAGGTCGTTCAAATTTCCCCCTTCCATAGATTTGCTCCCATACTCCCCCAGGGTTTGGTCTACTTCTTCTACCCTTCCATAATTCCCCTCGGCTCACTTGCCCTTCTCACACTTCCCCTACCTCCACTTTCTTTAACTACCATTCCTCCCCATCCACCCCCTTCCAACCCCATCAATACCCCAACCGAACCCTACTTCTCCTTCCTATATTTTCCCTACTACCCCACACTTCATCATTTCCCACTTCTCATCGCCCCTTAATTCCTTTCACTACTTCACTGCACCTTCCCTCATCTTTCCATACTTTTCCTTACCAGCCCTGACATTCCTTTCCGTACTTATCTGCCCCTTCTCTACTAACCTTCACTTCCATACTTCACCCACCCCCCTTACCCATTCTATTCTTCTTCTTCCATCACTTCTCTTACTTCCCGTCCCTCGCACTTCTCCACCCATGACTTCCCCTACTGACCGCTTCCCACACATTTATCACTGCCCCTCTCAAACCCTTCTTCTCCTTTCCATATTT
Source organism: Andricus grossulariae (assembly GCA_011634705.1). NCBI lineage: Eukaryota > Metazoa > Arthropoda > Insecta > Hymenoptera > Cynipidae > Andricus > Andricus grossulariae. The sequence continues at coordinate 5,185 of JAABKJ010000721.1, read as the reverse complement.
CTCCTACTACCCCTCCTTCCATCATTCCCTGCTTCTCATTGCCCCTTACTTCCCTTTCCCTACTTCTCTACTCCTTCCCTCATCTTTCCATACTTTTCCTCACCACCGCTGACTTCCCTTCCTCTAATTCTCCACCCCTTCCCTACTAACTTTCACTTCCATATTACCCCTCCGCTCCTTTACCTACCCTCTTGTTCTTCTCCAACACGTCCTCTACATCCCGTTCCCAGCACCTCTCCTCATACAAATTCCCCTACTCTCAGTTTTCCACACATCTCAACACTTCCTCCACCTTCTCTTCTCACACTTATCATACACCCCCTCCCACTCTTTTCCCTCACGTTTCATACATTGAGAAACTTGTTGTTGATGGTTTAACTTTAAATTTGAAAAAATAATATTTTTCTACACGAAGATTAACCTTTCAGTTGAAAAATTTCACAATACATAATAGGGCATATTGAAAAAAGAATAGTTAATGTAGACGCTGCGCGCCTATAGAAAAGGGTTTCATAGCCTATTAAGACGTTAATTAATTAATTCAAACCCCAGTACCCCTAAATTTCCCTGCGTCCGTCCTCACTTTACCCTTCGCCACACCCTTCCCTAACACTCCTCTTCCCCTACTTCCCTTCCCCAGCCATCACTTCTTCACCACGACTTTCTAATCATTTCCCCTAATTCCTCTAACATTTCTAATTAGTTATTCTTAATTGTATTGTTTCTACAGAATCAATTGTCTATACTCTATCTTTGAGCCATTCCAAATTTATTTAACTGAAGCGGTTAACACTTTTTTAATTTAACATACTTTTTCATTTGATGCATTTAATTTAACCGACAAAATTAAAAATTAGTCAAATAGGTTCCGTGCGCTTACAAAAAAGAGTTTCGCAGCATATTAAGACGTAATTAAGTCGTCCAAATTTCCCCCTTCCATAGATTTTCTCCCATACTCCTCCAGGGTCTGGTCTACTTCTTCTACCCTCTCATAATTCCCCTCGGCTCACTTGCCCTTCTCACACTTCCCCTACTTCCACTTCCTTTAACTACCATTCCACCCCCATCAATACCCCACCCGAATCCTACTTCTCCTTTCTATATTTTCCCTACTACCCCTCCCTTCATCATTCCCCACTTCTCCTCATCGCCCCTCACTTCCTTTCCCCTACTTCACTACACCTTTCCTCATCTTTCCATACTTTTCCTTACCAGCCCTGACATTCCTTTCTGTACTTCTCTACCCCTTCTCTACTAACCTTCACTTCCATACTTCACCCCCCCCCCCTTACCTATCCTATTCTTCTTCTCCCATCACTTCTCTTACTTCCCGTTCCCCGCACTACTCCACCCATGACTTCCGCTACTCACCGTTTCCCACACATCCATCACTGCCCCTCCCAAACCCTACTTCTCTTTTCTATATTTCTCCTACTACCCCTCCTTTCATCATTCCCTCCTTCTCATCGCTCCCTGCTTCCTTTTCCCTACTTCTCTACTCCTTCCCTTATCTTTCTATACTTTTCCTCATCACCCCTGACTTCCCTTCCTCCACTTCTCTACCCCTTCTCTACTAACCTTTACTTCCATATTACCCCTCCGCTCCTTTACCTAACCTCTTGTTCTCCTCCTAACACTTCCTCTACATCCCGTTGCCAGCACTTATCCTCATATAACTTCCTTTACTCTCCGTTTCTCACACATCCCAACACTTCCTCTACTTCCTCTTCTCACACTTTCCGTACGCCCCCCTCCGTCACTTTTCCTACTTCATCTCCTATCATTTTAGCTCCCGGGAAAACAGTACGGCAATTGAAACGTTTACATTGAAAAATAATTTGAAATTTTTAGTTTCAAAAATTGAGAAACTTGTTGTGGATGTTTTAACTTTAAATTTGAAAAATTAATTTTTTTCTACAGAAAGTCTACTAAAGTAGACGTTGCGCGCCGACAAAAAAGGGTTTTATAGCCTATTAAGACGTTAATTAATTCAAACCCTAGTACCCCTAAATTTCCCTACGTCCACTCTCCCATTACCCTTTGCCACACGCCTTCCTAACACTCCTCTTCCCCTACTTGCCTTCTCCAGCCATCACTTCCTCACCACTACTTTCTAATCATTTCCCCTAACTCCTCATACATTTTTCCCCCTTATTTCCCCTCATTTAACCGAATTTCCCATCACTTCCCCCACTTTAATTTCCATTATTTCCCCTCGATTCCCCTCATTTCCCCTCGCTTTCCGTTCTTGGAAAAAGTAGGAACAACGGATATCCGACCGAAACTATAATGGTTTCTGCAGCAAAAAAAAAACATTGTTTCAGTTCGCACAACGCGGTCTATGACTCTATAAGTAACTATTTAGTATAAATCACATTAAAAATTATCTTAAATCCACACACTCAAACCAAAATACCGAACATAAGATAATTTTTGACGAGGTCAATACTGATTTGGCTTAAAAATAATGAAAAAACCAAATTTTTCATGATTTTGACCATTCTTCGATGTATACTTTGATTTCAGTCCACGAACATAAGAGAATTTTTTATGATATCTCTACTACAGAGCCACTTATATGATCATACTATACAACTTGTACCGTTCATCTGTATCATACAAAAACCTTGGACTTGAAAATAACGAGAAAAATATAATTTTTTGTGAGTTTGACTTTGGTCGAGTTCTGCGAATTGTGAAGAAATTATTTTGCTCACACCTTTAGAATCTCATTTTGGCACGCACTGAACAATTGTAAAAGTTTTGCTAATAAAATGGCACAATTTTATTTTGAATGGAAGAATTTGAAATTCTACAATGATCAGTTAAGGGAAAAAGGAAATATAATATTCAAGTTGTGATCATTAGGCAAATTCTAAACTTCAAGTGGATGATCTTAAAGAAAGTGTATCAAAAAGTAGACAATTTTTAAATCAGAAGCTATGAGATTTGAGCCATTTCAGATAAGAAGAGTCGAAACTTGGACAGAATTAAAAAGAAATAAAAAATTTGAAATTTGAAATTTAGATATGCATAAAAAATCTGCTCGCTGCGCCAACACATCTAGTATTTATCTCCTCATTAATATGTTAAATCGTTCTATATAGCCACTAAGTTTAGATAAGACATCTCATGAATTAACTAAAATATTCCACTTTTTGTTTATTATTTACAGATAATAATAACCGGTAGTGATTTTCATTTGCAGTTCGTCCTTCATGGCAGATTTTTTTTTCTCGTACGGATATTCATAATATTTTTCTTAATTTTTTTAGTACTTGGTGGAAATTTGCTACTGCGAATCTTGATGAAAAAATAAGTAGTTATCCCATTATTTAATATACACCGATTCCCAGAAAGTAAATACAATAACGATAAAAAAATATGTTGGCACAACCTTGAAAATCAGAAAAGCTCGGCTACGATATCTGAAGCATATCGTCAACACTTTGAAGGAGAAAGTATGATAAGAAAGACTCAATATTTCCATCGCAGAGTTCTGTAAATGTTTGTCTAAGAAAGTAGGTAGGTTTTTCTGAGAGACCGTTTTCGAGAAAACGAAAGCACGTTCTACAATCGAAGCATTTAAGGAACATAATTTTACCGACGCCACTTGCTCTTTCCAAAAGCTCACACAGCTTTCAGATTCCCCCAAAGTCTCGTAACACTTTGCCAGGAAAGTTTTGAGAACATTTAATTGGAAATGCATTAAATCCTGGAATTGGTTTCGACAATTTCTTTTGACAGTCAAAAATTAAACATTTTTTAGATCCGAGATAAAATATATAATGTAAATTATCGTAAAAGTAATTTCAGACTTCACAGCTCAAAATGCTCTCAAAATAGGGGAAATAGGATGATTTTACAAGAAAATAGAGGCATTATAAGGGAATCAATTCTTTTAAATAATATTATTGTAGGCATCCTATTTCTAAGATTTCAAGTCAAAATATATTGAATTTTCAACCAAGAAATATCAGTTTTCAAGCAAACAACCAAATAGTTCAACTTTAAAGCAATATAGACGAATTTTCATTACAAAAGTTAAATTATCAACCTAAGAAAATCAATCTTCAACCAAATGGTCTTCTTTTGAACAAAACAGATTAAACATCAATAACAAACAGTTGCATTTTTAACCAGTTGAATCTGCAAGAAAAAAAACGAATTTTTTAGCAGACAGTTGAATTTTCAAAAGAAAATACTGAATTGTAAACAAAATAGATCATCTTTCAACCAGAAAAATTAAATTTAAAACCAAATAGTAGAAATTTCAACCAAAAAAGGTGACTTTTCTACCAAATGATACATTTGAAACCAAAAGGATCAACTTCCTATGCACCAAAAGACATGAATTCTGGATAAAAAATATAATAGTAGACTTATAAATTAAGAAGAATAAACTTCCAACCTTACAAAGTAAAATATATGAAAAAATAAAAGTCCAAGAAAACAGTTCAATTTTCGACCAAAAAAGAAAACTTTTCAACAAAACAGTTGAAATTTCAAAAAGAAAATAACGCAATTTTCGAACAAATATTAGAATTTTTAATAAAAAGAAAATAATTCTGTATCCAGAATATAATAGTAAACTTTTCAAACAAACTGAATTAACTTTCAACTCAAAATGGTGACTTTTTAAGAAAATAGTTGAATTTTCAACAAAATAATTAAATTTTCAACCAAATAGTAGACCTTTTAAGGCAGGATTTTACTTCCGAACGCGCGAAAAAAATGCTATTTTTGTAATTTTTTTTTAAAACATTAGACAATATATTGATGTAGGGCCTATTATGCTTAATAAATATACTCTTAAAATACATTTAAAAATTTTGTTAGTTTATTTCATGCGCTCTATATACATTTAAATGACACTTTCTCGAAACAACGTTTTTTACCGTTTGTTAAAAAAATCTCCGAAACTACCAAATCAATTGGTCTTAAATTTTTACCACACATTCTATACATATACATCAACTGGTGGTAGCACATTTTTTTCATTTGCATGAAAAAAAACGAAATGGCGGGAATTCGAAAAAAAATCAAAAACCTCATCATTTTTGCTTATTTTTTCAAAAAAAAAACTAATAGTAAAAATAATATTTCTTATATAAATCTGCTACCACCGGTTGATGTATATGTATAGAATATGTGGTAAAAATTTCAGACCAATCGATTCGGTAGT
>JAABKJ010000720.1:0-45962 GCA_011634705.1 Andricus grossulariae | reverse complement strand
TATAGGATCCTGAACATGTTCCTGTACATGAACCCACACCTCAATTGACTCTGTGAAGGAACCTGTACAGGATCATTTAAAGGTTACCTTGTATACAGGATCCTTTGCAGGATCATGTACAGTTTCCTTCGCCAAATTCCTGCACAGGAACTGTCAAGATTACCTGTACAGGTTCGTGTGCAGTTTCCTGTACAGGAAAATGTGCAGGATCCTCCGAGGTTCCTGTACATGAATTTTCAGCTGGGTTGAGCGACTTCAATAACCTGAACATTCCCCCTGAAAAGTTCATAAAATCGTTTTCCGACTGTAATAACATTGTTCAATCTGATACATCGCTATGAATGGAAATAATTGTTGTTTCTAACATTTGTGATTGCAACTGAAGTTTATTAAAAATTTGAAAAACCATTGAACTTTTGGTTACGGAATCCGTAGACTATTCTATCTGATGATAGGAAATTTCCAGAGGCATGTATTGTCCGTATTGTCTTATTTAGAATCATCGGACACTAGATTATAACTAATCACATATGAGCAGCTGTTTAAACATTTTTTACTCTTAGACTGGTTTGTGTAAAATAAAAGTTCCACTTGCGATTGATAACCTTATTATTATATAAATTAATGATTAAGTAAGCAGATGGCTAATAAATAGTCCAGGTTATGTTGCTTAACACAAAATATATCTGCTAAATAAAATAATAACTTGAAACTATAAAAGAAAAAAATTTTGAGGTTGTTTGGTAAAGTGATTAAAAGAATTTTATTTAAAAAATACTATCATTCCGTATGTATAGTTTTCGTTTTTTACGTTTCCTTTTATACAAAACTAACCTATTTTTTCTACAATAAATCATCAATGATGATAAGGGGGGCAAGTAAATTTCAAAATATTCCGTTAGAGGAACTGTTTAATATTTACTTCAGTATCGGTATATTAATTATTAGAAAATTAAAATCAATTGCTATATTAATCCAACATTTTATTTCTTTTAGGTCACATAATAAATTCAAGACTGGATATTGAATAATAAAAAAAGGAAGAGATTTTAACCAAATTGCGATCTCACATAAAGCAATGTTCGGTTTTCGTAAATGATTTCGTGTTTTATGCGCCTGATACGTTTTGCTTTTGCTGTAATATTGTAAATATTTATTTCTTTGAATGATCTGTGATTTGAAAAATTCCCTAAAAATTGTTCTGCGTAAATTATTATTTTCCAACTACGATATATAGACAAAAATTCTCGCGTAATGTGAGTATTTATGGCACATTATTTCGAGATATTTTCTCCATGAATGGAGATGCAATATTAGTCTTGTCATTCATATGATTTGTCACTATAGAAGAACTGTGGTTGCGTTTGGCTAGGTATAAGAAACTGAATAATCGACAATTTTAAAGGGTTGCTTTGCATTATCAGATAGATAATGGGTGACTACAAATTTCAAGTGAATTGGTTGAGGCGTAGAGATACTCTAGGTTACGAAATTGGAGCCTGGTGTAGTAAAAGTACTGAACAAGAAGTAGTCTGCGCTAAAAGTTTTTCTCATGCAAAAAAGGGCATTCAAGATGTTCTTCAGCATTCCTCGACTGGTATCCATAGCAAAAATGCGTTTAATAAATTCCACTTTAACCAATTAAGGTTAAAAGCGATTGCTGCGGTCTGAAGTACGAAATCTTTGGAAAAACCAGTCCTATTGTGGTCTGTACGCGATGAACCTTTAAAATCTGAGATTATCTGGGTAATTAATAATATTTATTGTAATATGTCTGTGAGCTCTTGTGACAAGAACATACGTATCAAGCTATGTTCTCAGATTCTGAAATCGCTCCAAAATTTTCGTTCGGTCCTACGAAATTTCGTTACTTTGTCACGGATGGTTTAGCGCCGTATTATGAAGATAGATTAAGAGAAGACGTATAAAAAAGCCCAGGAATTATACTTTCGTTTGATGGAATCACAAATGCAGAAATCAAGAAGGAACTACAAAATCGACTGCGTTTTTTTCTAGAAAATGATCAGGAAATAGTGGATAAACACTTACGCACGTACTTTCTGGGTTCTGCAACTTCTGAAATAATCGCAAAATATCTGAAGGATTCCGTACAAGGTTTTCCAAATGAGAAATTAATAATGTTAAGTTTGGACGGTCCAAATGTAAACAAAGCCGTCTGGAGATGAATAATGACATGTTAAAATCTCGTCGTAAAGGATTGCTAAATATAGGAACATATAATTTACACGTAGTTAACAATTCGTTTGTTCTAGCACTTTCTGAATTCGGTTCGGATGCTAGTGAATTTCTGATAGCAGTCTACTATTTTTTTCTCCTAATGAGCCTGTTCGATGTGGAGATTGTGAAAGAATTCATAACTTAAAGAAGGTACGACAACATCGTTTCATAAAACATTCTAGTATTCGCTGGTTGATATTGAAAAAAAGTGTTCTGATTTTGGATGAGCAATGGCCACCTTTGACAGAATACTTCCTAAAATTGCTGCCAAATAAACAAGGAGTAAGCAAATTAGTACTCACAAACGTAAGGTATACTTCTATTTGCAGGTTCTTGAGACAAAGTAATATGTCTTTACAATTACGATTTGTTGCAAGCAGCGCCGAACTCTTTGAAAACTTTTCTCATCTGTTTCAGAAAGAAAAGCCTTCAATCCACGTGCTATTTGAAAAAAATAAAACTTTGATGCACACACTCGCAGGCCGCATTTGCACTGCAGAAAGCTTACTGAATTTCAAGAGTAATCGTTTGAAGTCAGAGCAGCTTTTCAAGAAAGAAAATGTTGTTAATTCGCAAGCAATAATTCTCGACGAAGATGTCAAAAAGCATTTAAAAAATATCAATGAAAAGGAAATTCGAAGTTTCTTAACAAAGTTTAGGGAACACGATAAACGTTCTGGATCACATATCCTAAAAAAATCATCGCTAAAAGCGTATCCTAATTCAAGAATTTTATATGCTTGCCGATGTTTGCAACCAAAGAGGATTCGAAACAAATATCGTGCCCAACATATTTTTAAAAGCGCAGGGGTACTTCAAGGTATTTCCTCTAGTAAATTGTCTGACGAGTGGAAGCGTCTTCAACTAGAAGAGTTACCAGAGTTTGAAAAGGATGAATGAATTGATCACTATTGATAGAGAGAGGATTCTCAAAATCCTAATTAATATTAACAAAAGATAAGACGAGTTTGAGTGAACGAATTTTGAATGCACGATTAATAATACACGATGGGACGAAACGCTATAAAGGTAAGCTTCACCTATTTCCAATTACAGATGCTTTAATAACCAAGGTATATTCAGCATGTCAATTCTACATGGAAAACTTAGAAAATGAAAAAATGAAGCCGAAAAGAAAGAAAAGCAGAGAATCGAACTGGACGACGAAAATCTAACAAATATAGAGACATTGAACAGAAAAGTCAAGGATATTGAAGCTAATCTAAAGGAACTGGAAAAACAGAAAGACTTGACGAAGAAGAGTTCTGATATGCTACTAGACAAAGCAAAAACTCTATTAGATGAAGGACTAAAAAAGAACGACCTTCAAGCAGCCCAAGTTGCAAGAGGAATGATGGCTTCACAGAGAACACGTAAACATAAGAAAGAACCAAAGAAGAAGAAATTTCAAAATTGAGCAGCGAAATTGAACAGAAAAAAAGAAAAGTTCTTAGTAAATTACTTCAGGAAAAAAATTTCAATTTAAGCAACATGAAGAAGAAGGTAGTAAATTCAGAATGTGTTTAGCTAGTCAAGCACAGGAAAAACAATCAAAATCGAAAAGTAAGAAAAAACGTATTAAGAGCGAAGAAAAAAATAGCAAAAGTCCATCTTCATTTTCAGTCTATGACTCAACTCCGATTTGTTAAGAAATTAAACCTGTGAAAACGAATCGTACAAGAAAAATTAATTCGGTCGTAAGTACAGTGCCACGAAAACAAAAAAGAAGTAACACGAATAGAAAAATCGATTTTTTTATAAACGGCACGACCGATCAAGACAGTACGAAGCAAGCAATATTTAGCAAGTGCGAATATATTCCTTATACCGCCGAGCGTCTTTTGAAAAAACGAATTACGATGGATGAACTTTTGTAATCGCTCTTTTTTTACGCATTCCTACCTAATTGTAAGTTTAAAATAAGCAGGATTTATTACTAAAAAATATGTAATAGAAAATAATAAATTACTTTCCTGCTGTTTTTATTCAACACTTGGCCTCATTTTTTTTATTTAAAACAACAATTAAATAAACATTCCATTGGTTTCCTCTATCTAAAAGTCTGGGCTACATTTTACTACTTTTTTTAGGTGCTGAGGCTACTTTTTGCTACTTTTTTTTAAGTCACAAGGCAGTGCGAGGCCTCAGGGGCCATTCACAAAATACGTGATGCATTTTTCATGAACTTTTAACACCCCCACCCCCCTCTTGCGTGATGGTTTTTCCATTGTTCTTAACATGCAGAATGATACTTTGAAAGAATCCCACCCTCCCCTGAACGTATCACGTTTTTTGTGAATGACCCCTGACTGTTTTGTAGAAAATTCGTCTTCCTGGCTTCAAAATTCACCAATTTGGTAGAGAATTAAACTATTTGGTTCAAAATTCGTCTTTTTGGTAGAAAATTAATTTTCATGGTATAAAAATCATCTTTTTGGATGAAAATTCAACTATTCCAGTTTAAGATTCATCATTTTAGTTGAAAATTAATTCTTGTAGTTAAAATTCAACTATTCTAATTAAAGATTCATCATTTTAGTTGAAAATTCGTCACTTTGGTTGAATATTAATTGGTTTTACTGAAAATTAAACTTTTCCACTTTTGGTTGAAAATGTGTCTTTTTTAGTTTTTTTTTCTAGTTCTCAACTATTTTGTCTGAACAATCATGTATTTTGTTGAAAATCAGTTTTTTTGTTTGTGAAAAATTTAACTATTTTGTTTGAAAATTCGTTTTATTTTTTGGTTGAAAATTTTTCCTTCATAAGTTGAAATTTCAGATATTTCGTTAAAAATTTAAGTATTTTGTAGAAAATTCGTCTTCTTGGTGGAAAATTGAACTATTTGCTTGAAAATTCGTTTTCTTTTTAGGTTGCAAATTAATTTTTTTATTTGACAATTTCACTATTCCATTTTTGGTTGGAAATTAATCTTTTTGGTTCAGAATTGAACTATTTTGTCAAAAATTCGTCTTTTTTGGTGAATTCAACTGGTTCAAAATTCTTTTTTTGTTGTTGTTAAAAATTGATTTTTTAAACAAAAAATTTTAATATTCAATTTTTAGTTCTGAACTTATCTTTTGATTTAGCATTAAATTTCTTGTTAAAAATTCATATTTTCGAGATTAAAAGTCTTTGTAGTTGGAAAACTGAACTATTTTGTTGAAAATCAATCTTTTTGTGTTGAAAATTCGGGGAAAATTACCCTATTTTCCCTGCTTTGAGAGCATTATGGGCTGTGAAGTCTATAAACGAAATAACTGAATCATAAGTAAAAAGAAAGTACCGTTTAATTTTGCAGCTTCGTTAACAAGAGGCAGAATTTGCGAAAAGTTGGTTTGCAGACGTGCCAATTGGTTGTGCCAACTAGACCAGAGACTCAATTTTTCATTTGCTTCTTTACTTTGTGACAATAAATACTCCATTCCTAAATTAACAAATATTTCAAATTAATTTCTTGAAACAGTACTTAAATTAATTAATTGCTCCTGCTTAAAGGAATATTAAGGCATACCCTCTCGAGATGTAGCCCTCGAATCTTCTGAATAGCTTCTCATCAACTCTGAAGTTCCAGCAAAGTGGATAAACTGAAATTAAAACACTTTATTTTAATCATCAATAAAATGCAATAATTTGGGAATCAATAGAAAACTCACATTTTCCCAATCTTCCTCGTTCAGCATGGCGTCCCCTGGTTTTTCCAGTTGTTTTATTTTTAATATGTAATGGGAAGTGTCCATCCCAATGATGGCCTCAATTGTCATGTTTCTCTCATTTTGCGTTACATAGTTGTACTGTCGTTGTGCCGCTTCCTGAAATAAAAGAAAAATAATAGTTAATTATTTTTGTATATTTATAATAAATTTCAGTCAACACAGGTGAGGCTGAACTATATTTAAATGAAAGTTCTAAGTAAATAGGATTTTTTGATTGCCTATGGCAATATGGAATCCCATAAACGTTTAAAGATCAAAACAAAAATAATCCGTTGGGCGCTTTTGGAATGAAGCCTATTTTTGGATTTACTTATAAGAAAAGACGAAATTTCCATAAAATTATATGGTAAATATTGGTTAACATTTTTTTTAATAGATTTTTTTATTGAATGTGGTTGTGTATTATATGAATATTTTAAGATAAAAATAAAAATAATCGGCGGGGTGTTTCTTGAAAAAACTCGATTTTTGTACTTAATTACTAAAAAGTAAATAAATTATCATAAAATTATATGGTAAATGTTGGTTCACATTTTTTTAATACATTTTTTTGATTCAGTGTAGTTATCTGTTATTCCACGAATATTTTTAGATGAAAATTAAAATCATCGGAGGGGCGCTTTCTGAAAAGATTAGGTTTGTGTCTTCAATTAATATGGTATGAAAAAATGTGAATAAGACAAAATATTTTATACCGGTAGAGGTTAGGTAGGGTTAAAAACAATCACAATCGATAAAAAAAGCTATTAAAAAAAAGTTAAGCAATATTTACCATATAATTTTATAAAAATTTCTTAATTTTTTAGTAATTAAATACAAAAATTGAGTTTTTGCAAAAAAGAACACTGATTATTTTCATTTTTATCTAGAAATGTTCGTGGGATACCATATCATCATAAACAATAAAAAAATCCTCTTTACTTAGAAATTTCATCCAAACTTGGTTCATCATCACCGAGAGTACTTGTTGGAGTTAAAAAAAAAGTGAATAGGTGAATTTTTTTCTGGAAAATAGGTGACGAATAGGTGATCGAAAATTTGTATGTAGGGGAAATCTCCCTACAGTGGATAGTGCAGCCTACAGTGGTTAATCATTTATTGTAAATACTAATTATTTAAAATAATGAATGTAATTTAATTAATAGTGAAGACACTATATGTGTTCATAAATAAAAAAAATATTTTTCTTTTATTTGTGCTCTTTATTAATGATTATCCACTGTTGGGAGGTTTCCCCTATTAGTGAAATAAACATGCACAAAGTTGCCTTTTTCCCATTTCAAATAATTGGGAAACTTCTTGGTCTCTGGTGCACGAGTTAATATTAATCGATCTCTCTCAAACTCATTTTTCGGAGTTTAAGAAATGTTTCGGATCATTCAAATTTTAAAATTGATGCTTTCAAAACTAAATTTATAATATGAAGTACCTATTCAAATAAGAATATCTAAATTGGAAAAGCAAATGCGGAACAATAAAATTCTACATTTGAGTTTTGCAGAGTTTACAATTGAAGATAGGGAATTAAAAACTCTAGAAACAAAAAAACATTTAAAATTGGACGTATGATTCTAAACTAGAGGCCATACAAATCGAAAAATTTGTAATTCAAGGTCTACAAACATAAAAAATTCAAATTTAACACTGATTGAAACACTGAAAACTCTTCAACTGTTAAGAGTTTGCATTTGACAATGATTAACTTATAAATAACTTTATAGGTTTTCAATTACTCATTTATAAATTTTTAATCTAAAACTAATCCATTTTTTACGCTTTTAATTTAAATATATAAACTATTAGGATTTGCAGAAGTCCACTTCCGAGATGACGTGTTGCTGATTCAAGCCTAAAAAAATTTGATTAGAAACAGTTATCCATTTCCAAGGAAATAGATGTGTCAGCTGACAATCTCAGAGTGACACTGGCCACAATCTGGAACCGGTTAGGCTGCTGCTGCGGATTGTGATAACATCCTGCTCCCGAGATTTAGGAAGCTAAATAAGAATAACAAATGTTTAATAATTATTATTCTGTACCGAGAAAATCAAAACTTTGTATGACGGTATCGCACTGAGCTAGTCAACTATATTCGGCGAATGGACTATAAAAAGACATTTTTTCAATAAACGATAATAATTTCGAAAAATATCGTGAAGAGAAAAAAAATTATCACAAAGCCAAAATAATATGCTAAAATTTTAACTAAAATCTAAATTACCTTTTTTTATTTTTGTATTAAGAGACGAGGATTAGAACAAATATATTTGTCACAATGTTTATTTGATTTTTTAAGAATTTTCTGTGCAATAGCCTCATTTTATACAAAATGTTGGTTATTTAGTTCTTTACTACCATCCTTCAATTTTGAAAGTTTTAGCATCTTCAGTTTAAAATTAATCAGCTATGAAGGATTTCAAATGAAAATGGTACAATAACGTTTAAATTTACATTTCTTCAATTTCAATTGCACCTAATTAAAAAATAGTTTAATGTTATTAATTTTTATCTGGAATTTTTCGATTTTCATCGTGTGGAAGTAACAGTTATTAAAGTATTAAAAGGCTTTAATTTCGAATTCTGCAACTTTCAAAGATTTTAATTTAATACCAAACAATTTGGAATGTTTCAATCTTAAATTATTATTATTATTAACTTATTACGGCTTTTAGTTTGAAATAAATTTCCAGAATCTTAAATAGTTCTTCAAAATCTTGAAAACTCAATTTCTTCTTGAATATTGAAGGCTTTACATATAGAATCACTCAATTATTACGCTTTTAATTTAGAAATTGTACAATTTTTATTGCTTGAATCTATAGAAGGGTTCAAACAACAATTGTTGAAATGCAAACACCATTAATTTGAAATGATCTAATTTATCGTGTTCCCAGTTGAGATGATTGAGCAATTTAAAAAAAGCAAACAAAAGTGAAAAAGCGACTCGGTATCCGGCTTAATAATAAACATACAAAATGGTATATTTTTAAATTTGTAACGTTTTGAATTTACAAATTAAAAAACACGAGATTCAGAAATGAAAATTCTCAAATACAAACCTTCAAAATTAAATAGTTATGCAATAATTAGTCTTTCAAATTCAACAATTTTAAATTGGAAGCATTTAAAGCTGGACGAATTTCCACGCGAAGTCCTTATTAAATAAGTTCTACTATACATATATTATACTATATTTATTAAACAAAAAATTCACGGTAATTTCCATGGTTTTTTCAGGTTCTTAAAATTTTTTCGCGGTCAATGAAATTAAAAAATTAAAATTCTTAAAGCCAAAATATTTTTTATTCGAAGTAATAAAAAATGAATTGCGAATTGAAGCACTCAAAGTGAAATTCTTGAATTTTAAACACTAAAAATTGATGTTTATCATTTTTTTATTCAAGCGCTCAATAATTTACTCGTATACAATGGAAGCTATTAACACTTTTCAATGAAACAATTTTACATTAAATATAGGTAAACTACAAAATTAAACATTTTTAACTATTATAAATTATTCTGAAGTTCGAAGATTCAGATTCAGTTCAAAAAATACAAATCCACATTATCATTTTCAATGCTCCAACTTGAAGAATGACTCAATAATAAGCAATTTTAAGCTAAAAAAGATGAAAATTGAACTTTTTAATTTATTTTTAGAATGAAAAATTTTTAAATTAGAAGTTAAATTATTTTTATTTCAAGTAGTTTCAAATTAATAATTGTTGAATTGTTATTTATACATCAAAATTCTTAAATAGCTTCAAAATTTTATTTTAAAATCCTGCAAAATAAAAAACATTGTCTTAAAATCTTTCGGGTTCTTTTTTGAAAATGTTGAAAATCTTTTTAAATATTTTTAAATATTTTCTTACAATTCATTTTTCAAAACAAAAAATCATTTTCAATTTTCCTAGGAATCTTAAGAACATTTTAAAAATTTTTTTGAAGCCTTTCACAATTTTTAAAAAGTTTCCCAATTTTGTGTTCGAAATCTGAAAAAAATCTACATTTTGTTTTAAGTTATTTGTAATCATTCTTATACTTATAAATCGATTGTTACTCATATATCAAAATTCAAAATTTTCACTTTCAAATAAATTTTAAAAAATTAAACAATTAAAATTGTAACGTTTAAAGTTTGAATGCAGCTCTTTGAAATTTTATCGATTCAAGGCTTTCTGTTTGAAACAATTAAGTTTGAAATTGTTTGGTTTTGAATACTTGATTTATAATTGCTTGTTTTAAATAAACAGTTAAATATTGCTAATACTTAGCTTTTCTTTGCGAATCTATTAATTTAAAGTTATTTAAAAATTGAAATTATTTTTTAAAGCTAAAATCAGATGTTTACATTTGTTTACCTACTAAGGCTTTTGGCTTAAAACAATTACATTTTTGAAGCTAAAATCTGTAAATTTTTTAACTTTGGATGGATTCAGAATCGTCCTGTAAAATGAATTATTATTCACTTCTTAATATATAGCTTACAACTGAATAACCAAAATATACATTTTTAAATTAAAATATTTTAGAATCACGCATTGGAAACTGAATATCATAATCCAGAAAGTTAACACTTGAACTTTAAATTAAAAATGAGGTTAAATCGAACTTATTTCAAGTGATTAGATAGATTTTTCTACTAAACATTTATAAAATTCCTGAACAGAAAATAAATTTATTGTCATTTTCTGGCTTTCTTCCAGTATCAAAAAATGGCAACTCATTTCAGTTCACACAAATGAACTCCAAGGCATTGCAAATTGCAGTTTTGAATAAAATTTTAGTTTTTCAGCTGAAATATTAACATATAAAATAATTGGAAATTAATTATTTACCCAAAGGTCAAGAGTCTGATTTGTAGGGGTTTTGAGAAATTCCCACGTGGCATTGGCAGTTTTTCCACAAGCATCTTCATATTCTAATTCAGACCATGTTATCACTGAGCCCAATTCAGCTTTCTCCGTTGCTGAGACGTAGCAAATAAATCCGAGGATCGCAAAAATCCATTTTGGCACCATTCCTATAATCTGAAATTATAAAAATTAATTTTGTATCAGGAAATTAATTTTCGGATTAAATATTAACGCCCTGGAGGGTTTCAAACGGAATCTACTTTATATTAATCTGACGAATCAATATTCGTATCTCAATTAATTAGGTACAATTGTGTTTGATTGAACAAAATTAATACCAGCTATCTCGCTGGCTTTAATGCTTGTAGAATGTAGATATTAATGTCTATATATAGTATTGACTCTAAACCAATAAAGGCCCATTGTCGAATCTCGAGCGGTGAGATTATTGCTGATAAGGTTAATATCAAGTCCAAAATATAAGACAAGGTCGTTAAATAAAAAATAAAAAAGAACGCTAAATGCTGGGGAAAAATGCCCTGAGAATTCCACGTTTTTTCCAGGTATAATTTTTCGTAAAAAATTGATATTTTTGGCTATAAATTTCAAGAGTTTGGTAGAAAATTAAAGTATTTGGTTGAAAATTCAACTCTTTTGCAAAAATTCGTGTTTTTGGTTTGAAAATGTATTCATTTCTGTAGAAATTTAATCCGTTTTGGTTAAAATGCAACTGTTTGGTAAAAAATTAATCTGCATTGGTTGAGGATTCAACTGTATTGTAGATAATTCGTCTTTTAGCATTAAGATTAAACAATTTGGCAGAAAATTCAACTATTTGGTTAAAAAATTAACTTTTTTGTTGAAAATTCATATTTTTGGGTTAAAAATTCAACTGTTTTGTAGAAAATTCAATTATTTGGTTAAAAATTAACTTGTTTGTTGAAAATGAACTTTTATGTGGAAAATTCGTCTTTTTGGCTTCAGAATTAAACAATTTGGTAGGAAATTCGACAATTGGGTTGTTAATTAACTTATTTGTTAAAAATTAACATTTTTGTAGAAAATTTGTCTTTATGGTTTAAAAATTCATCTCATTTTGTAGAAAGTTCATCTTTTTTTTGTTCCAAATGCAATTTTTTTGAAGAAAATTCCTCTGTTTGATAGAAAATTAACTTTTTTTGTTGAAAATTCATATTTTGGACTTGAAAACTCAACTGTTTTGTAGAAAATTCGTCCTTTTAGGTTGAAAATTTAACAATTTGGTAGAAAAATCAACTAATTGGTCCCAGATTCACGTGTTTATTGACAATGAATTTTTTTGCAGAAAATTCATCTTTTTGGCTTGAAAATTCAACAATTTAGATGAATTTTTTCTTCTTGGCTGAAAAATCTCTCTTAATTGAAAATGCAACACTTTTCTTGAAAATTCGTCTATTTGGTTTAAATAATCATTCAACTTTTTTGTAGAATATATTCCTGTTTTCAGCTTTAAATTTTAACAGTTTGGTAGAAAATTTAAATATTTGGTTGCAAATTAACTTTTTTGTTGAAAATTCAACTGTTTTGTGAAGAATTCATCTTTTTGACTTAAAAATGCAACGATTCAGTTGAATTTTTCTCTTTTTGACTGTAAAATCTTTCTTGGTTGAAAATTCAACACTTTTGTTCAAAATTCGACTTTTTGGCTTTAAATTGTAAAATTTGGTACAAAATTAAACTATTTGGTTGGAAACTTAACTGCTTGGTTAAAAATGAACTATTTTTTTGAAAATGTATCTTTTTGACTCAAAAATTCAACAATTTAGTTGAATTTTTCTCTTTTTGACTGTAAAATCTTTCTTGGTTGAAAATTCAACACTTTTCTTGAAAATTCGTCTTTTTCGCTTTAAATTTTAAAATTATAATTCACTTTTTGATTTAAAAATTCATATCTTTTGATAGAAATGATCTTTTTTAGTTTTGAAAATACCTGTTTAAAAAAGTGCTCCTTTTAAAAAAAGTGTTTTCACAACTTTCATACTTTCTTAACAATTTGAGACTAACTTAGGTGTAGCGCTGCTCCTATTTTTGGTGTTAAAGCATTCTGGCAGTTTTCCAAGTTTTTCTCTCTTCTGTTTATTTATTTATTTTGACGAGCAAAATTTTATAAATTTGTAGTTGGAGACAATGTTTAAAGGTAGCATAAAATAAGATAGCTTGTGACGTGACAAATCTTTAAATAAATGTCATTGAAGAAACGCAAACTTTGGGAATTTCGTTTATTTGCGCATTAGAAATCAGTACATTCTTTCAAGACTAATATTATCCTGGGAAATAAAATTACTATCTTAGTGAATCTATAATCGTAAATTTGTAATTGTACATTCCCAAAGGGGGAAACAACCGGTGTAATCCACTTGTAATCCGAGTAATCGACTCGTAATCTAGCATAATCCAGTTCTAATCCGGCGTAATGCAGAATAATCCACGTGTAATCCGAACAATTCGCAGTAAGACAGATAATCCAAGTAATTCACTTATAATTTAGAGTAATCCACCTATAATTCAGGGTAATACAATTACACTTCGGGTATAATTGCAAGTAATTTAGGTAATCCAGTCAATCAACTTGAAATTCAGGTAATCCAATTGCAGTTCAGAGTAATCTACACCTGGGCAATCCATTTGTATTACAAATACAAGTAATTAACTTGTAATCCAGAGTAATCCAAGTATTTCTGAGAAATATGCATAGGTAATCCAAATAGTTTTTTTTTTTCAAATTAATATAATTAGCTGAAAATTTAACCATACCAGTTTTGGTGAAAAATTGACCTTTTTTGGTTAAAAATTCATCTTTTTTGTTGAAAATTCTATTTTTTCGGCTGAAAATTAATCTTCTTGGTTAAAAATCCATGTTTTTGGTGGAAAATTAAACTATTTGGTGAATAAAGAATCCACTTTGTAGGAAATTCAACAATTTTGTTAGAAAGTCACTTTTTGGTTGAAAATTCAACTGCTTTGCTGAAAATTCGTCTGTTTCAGTTGAAAATTCAACTACTTGATTGAAAAAAAAATTAGTAAAAAATTCATTTTTTAGTTGCAGATGCATAATTTTAGTTGAAAATTCATCTCTTTGGTTGAACATTTATTTTTAACAAAAAGTTTAATACATGAAGGGTGACAGTACAAAACCAGATAACCAACATTTTTTCAAAAATGGGTTTACTGCATAAAAAATTATTTAAAAATGAAAATACACGTTGAGATAAAAGATTTGTTTATATTTTCATTTTTTTAATACAGTAATAAACAAATATATTGTTTGAATTTTAGCGTACTATTTTAACGCCTTAATAATTATTTTCTTCCCTTCAAGATATTTTTTGAAATTATTAAACTTTATTGAAAAAATTCTTTTTATAGTCCTTTCATCGAGTAATCGTCTATCTCAGTTATTCTTATTTAGCTTCCCCATATCTTGGGAGCCAGTTTTTATTCTTGTGAAAAATTGAAAATTTGATTTTCAATCGCTAACGAAAACCCGATTTTCAGAACCTGTGAAATTGTAACCGCAAAATTCTTGGACTATTTACTCATAATTGTTTCACTTTTTTAGATGAAAACTTGTTTACCCTTATTTAGAAACTCAGTATCTCGGGAGTAAGTTTTTATTTCAACCGGAGATTACATTTTTTATCGCAATCCGCAGCCTTGCCTGTTCCAATTTGTGATCAGTGTCACTTTCAGATTGTCAACATTATTTCCTCGAAAATAGATTACTGCTTCCAATAAAACTTTTTTTGGACCTTAATCAGCAGCACGTCATCTCGAAAATGGACTTCTGCCTTATCGTTAATTGGTGATTTCGATTTCACAGAATGTTTTTTCGCTCTCCTGAAAAATTCCGATTTTGTTGTTTATCTATTTCTATACTGCCACCCTTCAATTCCATTTGAACATTCATCATATTATTTGAAAATTCATTTTTTTTAAACGTTTAACTATTTTATTGCAAATTTCTTTTTACTTGGTAAAAAAATTAATTTGGTTTAAAATGGAAAATGTAACTATTACATTTTTTGTTGACAACTGATCCTTTTTCGTTGAAAATCCAACTATCTGACAGAAAATTTATATTTTTTAGTTGAAAATTCAACTACTTCATTGAAAATGCATGTATTTTGTTAAAAATTTGTCTTTTTAATTGAAAAATGAACTATTTTGATAAAAATTTAACTATTATGTTAAAATATTTTTTTTAATTGATAAATTATTTTTGAACTGAAAATTAATTTTTATTGAACTGAAAATTTAATTATTCAAGTTTTGATTGTAAATTTATCTGTTTAAGATGAAAATTTATCTATTTGGTTGGAAATTCACGTACTTTGTTAAACACTGGTCTATTTTGGTAGAAAAATAATCTTTTTGCTTGAAAATTCATCTTTTTGGTTGAAAATTAATTTTTATTTGGTGAAAAATTCATTTTTTGGTTGGAGATGCATAATTTTAGTTAGAAATTACTCTTTTTGGTTGAAAGATGAACTATTTTGTTAAAAGTTTTTTTTAGTTGAAAATTAATTTTGTTTTAACTGAAAATTTTACTATTCCATTTTTTTGGTGTACATTTATCTGTTTTAGTTCAAAATTCAACTGTTCGGTAAAAAATTGATGTATTTTATTAAATATTAGCCTTTTTTTCGTATATAATTCATATTTTTGTTTGAAAATTAATTTTTTGTTTGTTTGCAAAATAACTTTGTTAAAAATATAATTTTTGATTGGAGGTGTATAACTTGAGTTGAAAATTTATCTCTTTGGTTAAAAATTTAATTAATTTGTTGAAAATTTAACTACTGGATTAAAAATTCGTCTTTTTTATTAAAAATTGAACTATTTTTTTGAAAATCGTAACTGTTTTGTTGACAAATTATTTTCTTTTTTTAGTTGAAAATTAATTTTTTTAACTGAAAATTTAATTGTTCCAGTTTTTATTTTTGTTTTAGTTGATAATTTAACTATTTGGTAGAAAATTGTTGTATTTTGTTAAAAACTCGTCTTTTTCGGTAGAAAATTAATCTTCTTGCTTGCGAATTCATCTTTTTGGTTGAAAATTCGTCTTTTTTTATTACAGAAAAGTTGGTTAAAAATTAATTTGTTGGTTGCAGATGCATAATCTTATTAGTTAGAAATTCATCTATTTGGTTGAAAAGACTATTTTTTTCAAAAATCGTTAGTTCTTTTTTGTAAATTTTTTTAAAAATTAAAAATGTAACTATTCCATTCTTTGTTAAAAAAATTTTCTTTTTTAGTTGAAAATTCAACTATTTGGCTGAACATTGATCTTTTTTAGTTGAAAATTAATGTATTTTGTTGAAAATTGGTCTTTTTCGGTAAAAACTTCAACTTTTTGGTTGAAAATTGAACTATCTGGTTAAAATTTCATCTATTTTTTTGAAAATTCAACAATTTTATTAAAAAATAATTATTTTTGGTTGAAAATTCACGTGAGTATAATTTAGGCGGAGTAACCCACTATGATTTTACGTAATCCATAATAATTCTGTATATACAGTTAATCCAGGGTAATACGAGTAATCCATCTCCACTGGACCGCATTTTTAGGAGTTGTTTCCCCCTCTTAATTTCTCAATAATGGTATTTGTAATTGTTTTATATTGTGGATTGCTTTTTGACGGTAGAACTGGGTGTTGGTGTCAGGCAGATATTTGAAAAAAGTCACTAAATTTTCATTCCAAAGAAAAAAATGGTTGCCTTTTTGTTACATGAATAATTAAATCGTTGGTACGTAACAGCATCTCTTTCTAATTAATCACATATATTATAATATTGTCTGCCTTACGTGTGGGTCATGGTCGCAGTATGACTAAATGAAAAAGCAGAAACGATAACTTCCATCTCTACTGGTCTTTTCCCTCTTTATTCATTCCGCATCATTATAATTTATTGGTGTTGCTATTTCTTAGACAATGAAATGACTATTTGAATAATGAAGAAGGTAAAATCTATTTTTAAAGTAATTTTAAAGCCATCTTTGCGAATAGTAGTAATGAAAACAATGCAGGTGAAATAAAGGAGTTATTAAATAAAATATTAAAAAGATCAAAATCGGTATTACATTTTTACATTCTCATTCATGAGAATGTAATGTAATCGTCCAAGTTTTCGATCTCTAGTTTTTAACTAGAGTTCGAAAATGAAGGTTAAGTTCGTTCACAAAAATATGCAATTTTTGTTTTTAAGAGATCCGTGTGTTAAAAGCACTATTTTTAGTATATTTTAACAAGATTTACAAATTATCTTAATGAAATTTTTTATAAATCAAAGCCTGCGGCTTAATGTCTCTATTTAGTAAATTAAAAAAACAATGTGTTTTTTTTCATTAACATTATAATAAAAATATACCCACTTATTATATGCTGTTCAATTTTGTCTACATCGTTTTATTTTTCTAAGAGAACTGACTATAACCTAATTATCGAGCGCGACTTGCGAATGTCGCAATGAGAATGTAATCGTCAAAACCGCAGGTGCTTTGAGAACATTCCTTAAAAACAAAAGGAAATACAATTTCAGTTCCAATTTATGGCTGTAGTTTCTCAGGGGTTTAAATCATAGTTTTCGATTTAAGTTACAATATTTATGATATTTGAAAAAGTGTAGTTGAAATGTACGTATTAAACGTACGAAAATGAACGCGAAGCGCCGCGCGCATACACAAAAACTATCGTCGTTATGACTTGCAAGTGATATTCGGATTATAAATATAGACTGAAATAAATCAATGTATTGGATTATCCGACAATTTTTCTCTTGTTGCAATTCGTGAATCATGCAAGTATTACGAGGGTTTAAATTAGTTTACTTTTTCTAGTCACGTTTTATGATAGGATTGGTTCGAATTCCCATTTTTCAACATTATGTGTAGTAATAAAAAAATTTAATTTAGACATTAGTTAAAATTTTAGCACATTATTTAAACATAGTAATAATTTGTTTCTACCCTTCAGCAAGGGTTTTTTGACCGGAAATTTTACAAATTTGTAGAAGAAAAATATAATACAATGCAGTGCAATCTAAAATAAGTTCGACTCCAACTTTTTTCAAATGCTAAATTTAATTGTTGACTTTGCAATGATGTAATCATTCAGTTTACAATGCGTAATTCTGATATATTTTACTTTAAAAAATTTCCATTTCTGGTCTTCATTTTTAGACGCACATTTTAAATTTAAAGAATTTTAAAATGCAGGTTTGAAGACGTAAACAATAACAAATTAAAATCGTTTGAAAAAACTGTTTGCTGAAAAACGTTTCAGGTTGATCAACTGTGAATATAAATTAATTAATGATTTTTTAAATTGAACTGTAGTTAGAGTATCAAAAATGATACAATAATTGATTTAACAAGACGATTCTAAATTGTTCAGAACTAAAGAATTTAAAGATTTTAACGCTTTCATTTAATTTAAAATCGTATTCAAATAATATTTCTGTCTGAAATATTCCATTTTCAACCCATTTAATTTGCAATTTTTAAATTAAAAGGATCAATTATAAATCAAATCTTCAAAACTGAGCAGTTTAAAACTGAATTATTCGAAATAGAAAGCCTTAAATCGTTACAAATTCAGAGCGCTAAATGTAAACGTTAAGCGTTACAATTTTAATGGTTCCATTTTAAAAATTTTCTATTTATGAGTGAATGAGTTGAATTTTACTGTATAAATAACAATAGAATCATTATGAATTTGTAATGGCTCAACATTAAAATAATGTACTTTCTAATTAAAAAATTATTCAGTTTTAAACCAAATTTGTAAATTGATTATTTTTAACGTTTCTAACTTAAATTGCTTAAAAGGATATAATTTTCAACATTGACAAATTTATTGATTCATTCTTGAATTTAGATAATTGAAAATATATTAGCGTAGATTTATATTTTTACCCAGAAATCTCTCATTTGTTCAATTTAGAAACGTTAAAAATTTTAAATGTTGCAGTTTAACTGTGTTTATGTAAATCAAAATCGTTCAATTGAAAAATGTTGAATCTTTCATTTTGTATGTGTGAATTATTGAGTATTTGAATAACAAAATTTCTGATTTAAAAATGTTTTAATCTTCAACTTTAAAAGTTTAAAATTTAAAAGAGTTTCACTTGGAGTGCTTTAATTTGCAGTTCAGTTTTGATTACTTCAAATGAACAAATGTTCAGCTTTATTGAAAAGAATTTTTTTTCTTACGGCCTTTTTCGGTTTTGCAGAATGTTTTTTTGCTCTTCTAAAAAATTATGATTTTGGTGGTTATCTAGTTCTGTACTGCGACTCTTTGAATATTGATTCTTAAAAAATAGCAATACAGTTAAAAAAACGATCGGTACTTTTCTTTGTTTCAAATTTCGGATGTATTAAAATACGAAGTGTCTTATCGTCCCGAAATTCGGGATGAGCAGTAAAATTTTTTTCATTAAAATAACACTTTACATTGATGTCCTAAAATCTTGAATGTTTTCTTCTTAAACCTGAACAGTTCTTCTTTAAATATAATTTGTAAAACTAATTTCATTATTCATGAGACAAAATGTATAAATTCCAATCGAAATTGGATTAATGGGGTCGATTCTAGTCGAGGATTTTAATAATATATGAATAGGTTTATTCTGACTCAAGAAGTTTCTGGATAACACCTTTATGATTAATCTTAATCGTCACGTACGTTTCAGTTATTCAATTTAATTGACAATGATCCCGTGTCAAATGGTGACTTCAATTATTATAGTCTTTCTCTTTAAAGTGTAATTTTGCTCAAAAGTAGACCAAGAGGCTCTAAAACTTGTTTCAGCTTCTCTAAATGCAAAAATCTAATTTGAGCTTAATTAAGAAAATTGATTAAATTGGCTATACTTAGTAGAAAGTGCACATAAATGTTGAAATTAATTAAACCCCTAAAGATAAACTGAATCCCATGAACCCATTGGTCAGGGTTGCTACAGGTCAGGGCATTCTGGAAAGTCAGGGAATGTCAGGGAAAACCTGAAAGAGTTAGGGAATTTTCGATAATTTTTCAGACATTTTCAACCCAGAGATTTAGCGATGAATACATCCAAGGGATGAAATTTTTTTTCTTTATTGACTAAAAAGCTTTGTTTGGTTGGAGAGTCAACTCATTTGTTAAAAATTCATATTTTTGGTTTGAAAATGTATCTCTTATCGTAGAAATTTCATCTTTTTTGTGTGTTAAAAATACAACTGTTTGCTTGTAAATTATTCTGTTTTTGGTAGGGATTCAATTATTTTGTTGAAAATTCTTCTTTTTTGGTTGAATTGTACTGTTTTTGGTTTAAAATTAAAATCTTTTGTGGTTCAAATATCAAAAGTGTAATTACTCTGTTAAATTTTTGTTTGTTGATGATGACTCAACATTTTAGTTGAAAATTCTTCTCCTTGATACACGGAAATTTTAGATCAATCGAACCTCGAAATGGAAATGGCTTAATGGTATAATAATGTTCAAAATTCCTTTTTTATTATGGCAAATTATTGTTTATAACTGAAAATTTAACTATTCCATTTTATGTTAAAAATTGATCTGTTTTAGTTGAAAATTTCACTGTTTGGTTGAAAATTCGTCTTTTTTTTTTGGTCAAAATGTACTTTTCTTTGTTGAAAATTTATCTTTAGTTGAAAATTTAACTATTTTGTTGAAATCTAATTTTATTTAGTTGAAAATTAACTTTTTAAACTGAAAATCGAATTATTCTATTTAAAGTTGAAAATTGATCATTTATAGTTGAAAATTCATATTTTTGGGTTGAAAATGAAACTTTTTTTTTGTACAAAATTAGTTTTTTTGGCTTCTAAGTTCAATAGAATTTTTTTTTCTTTATTAATCTCCTAGATGTGAGTTTGTTTTTATACCTAAAGGAAAAATTTACAATGATCAGGGAAAATGAAAAACTGCTCAGGGAATTTCGAAATTGGGATTTCGTAGTAACCCTGATAATTCACCTAAATGACTTATATATTACTTTTTTACAGAGTTGATTGATTCTATTATCACTCAACTATTTTCAAAATTGTACAAATTACAAAAAAAAAAGTATTTCAAGAATCTTTTGCTTATATGAGATGTGTACAAGACATAAGCACTTTTCAGTACGAGATTTTTAATTAACACTTACTAGAAAATTAGTGTTAATGTATATTTGAGACAAGAAAGTAGAATAGAGGTCACTAGTTATTAATAGCTGGAGAACAAAATAAGTTATTTTGCAAGTTTCTTTTTGATTAATTTTTAAGAACATTTTAGAATTCGCAAGTTATAATTATAATTTACTTACTTAAAACAATTCGGTTTTCATACAATTCATATAATTAAATATCTTCTCTTATTCAATTAAATTTTTAGGGAATGATGTGAATTTCAAAAGAAGAACTTGAAAACAAGTCTTTCATTACTGATTCAGGTCAAAGGTTTTATGTTATGCACGAAAGCTGGACGTATATATGAGAAGTTGGACGTAGTCTCTTGAAAGTTAAAACTTCTACGATTTGTATTTACCGTTAAATATTTATAATTTTATGAAAAAATGAACAGTACTCCAATTTTAATTAAATTTTAATTAATATTATTAAAATGATTACATTTAATTTTGAATATTCGATCTTTCACATTTCGTAATAATCAAGTCAATTTCAAAAACTAATATAAAAATGCATGTAAACTATTTTCTATCAAAATGAACTTTTCACAACTATTTATAATAATTGGGAAAAAATTCATTAGTCACAAATGAAAATCGTCACGGTGCCACGAACCAACTTTTAATTAGGGCTGCATAATAGTTATATAATCAAGTTCGTTGAGCCAGAAGTTTATAAAAACCTTCGTTTCTCTATCCTTGTCCAGAGTCACTGAATTGGCCTAAGCAACAAGTTTTCGTCAACTTTTTTAAAATTTCTTTTATTTTGGATGAATAATTTAAAGAAAATGAAAAGTGGATCTCTACTAAATCTTTGCTTCAGCCAAGCTAAATGTGAGTTGTGATTATGATAATGCGATTTTTTGCGAAATGCAGGATAAACCTACGTCAGAAGATGCATTTTGATTTCAAAAGATATCAGACTTTATGCCTTTTATTTCTTTATTCAACGCTTATCTGTCTCGACATTCTCAACGTCCCATTTTTATCAAATCTCGAGAGCATGCTTGCTTAAATATTACTGCTTTTCCACAACGAATTATTTTTCCACATTTTCTTTCCTTGTCCGGCGTCTACTCACTTAGATAATCTGTGAAACCTGGAAATCTCGGGGAATTTTTTGATTTTGTGAGAGAATTTTTTCGAGAGCTTGCTTACATTTAAAAAAATTGTAATATGAAATTAAATAATTACATTTTTTCATTTGTAAAAACAGCTTTCTATTTCTGGATTGAACTATTTTGTTGATAATCAGTTGTTTCTTTTTGGTTGGAAATTAATTTTTTAACTGAAAATTTAACCCTCAAACGGCACACTAGTGCGAATTCGCACAGGAAATTTTTATATTTTGTTGGCATTTGCGCAGGCAGCGCTGCAGCGGCACATCCCCACTATATTATAAATATATACGAGTATGTTAAATATTCTTCATATATGCTAGACGTTTATTATATGTTCAATATGTTAAATATTTAATATGAACATTACAAAAAAATCAGTTCGCACTAGGGTGCCGTTTACGTATTTTGTTGAAAATTGGTCCTTTTTGGTTGAAATGTCAACTATTAAATTTTTCGATGAGAATTCATTTCTTTAGTTGAAAATTCTACTATTTTGTTAAAATTTCAATTTTTTTAAAATCAATTTTTTTAACTGAAAATTTAACTATTTTGTTAAAAAGTAGTTTTTTTATTGGTTCAAAATTAATTTTTTAATTCAAAATTTATCTATTCAATTTTTGGTGAAAAAAGTATATTTTTTAATTTAGAATTCATGTAGTTTGTTGAAAATTTGTCTTTTTGGTAGAAAAATAATCTTATTGGTTGTAAATTCATCATTTTAGTTAAAAATGTATCTTTTTGTTTTAAAATTCAACTATTCCAGTTAAATATTCATTATTTCAGTTAAAAACTCATCACTTTGGTTAAAAATTTAACTTTTTTGTTTGTTGAAAATTCATTTTTTAACCGAAAATTTAACTATTCCATTTTTAATTAAAAATTTATCTTTTTCGATGAGAATTCATTTCTTTGGTTGAAAATTCGACTATTTTGTTAAAATTTCGTTTTTTTCTTAAATAAATTTTTTTAACTGAAAATTTAACTGTTTTGTTGAAAATTGTTTTTTTTTTTTGGTTCAAAATTAATTTTTTAATAGGAAATTAAATTATTCAATTTTTGGTGGAAAATGCATATTTTTTAGTTGACGATGTATGTATTTTGTTAACAATTCGTCTTTGTGGCAGAAAATGAACCTTTTTGGTTAAAAATTCAAGTATTCTAGTTCAAGATTCATCATTTTAGTTGAAAATTCATCTTTTTGGTTTGAAATTCTACTATTCCAGTTAAAGATTCATCATTTCTGTTGAAAATTCATCACTTTAGTTAAAAATTCAACTCTTTTCTTGAAAATCAATTTTTTGAACAGACAATTTAACTATTATATTTTGGGTTGGAATTTTTTTTTTTAGTTGCAAATGTATTCTTTTTTATTTGATAATTTATATTATTTGGTTAAAAATTCAATTATTTGTTAAAAGTTGCAGATGTTTGGTTTAAAATTTTTGTATTTTGGTGAATTTTGCGTCTTTTTCGGCTTGAAAATTCAACATTTTGGTTGAAAATTCTTATCCTTAATTCAAAAAAACTTTTCTTGGTGGAAAAACAATCTTTTTGATTGATAATAATTCAACTATTCCCGTTAAAAATTCATGGTTTTAGTTAAAAATTCATTATTTTTAGTTTAAAATTCAACTATTCCGGTTGAATATTCCATTGTTTTAATTGAAAATTCATCTCTTTTGTCTGAAAATTAAATTTTTCAAGTAAAAATTTAATAAATCCATTTTTGGTTGAAATTTTGTTTTGTTTTGTTTGAAAATTGAACTATTTGGTTGAAAATTCCTGCATTTTGTTGAAAATTGGTATTTTTCGGTTGAAAGTTCAACTGATGGGTTAAAAATTGTCTTCATAAAAATGCAATAACTTTACTTGATATTTTAGGAATTTAAAGCGTGTTAAATTGAATTGAATATAATAGCCATATTAATTTTACTTAAAAGTATATGTTTTACCATTTTCGTGACAAATCTACTCATTCCATCTGGTTTTACAGGATATATACTCATTTGGAAAATATCTTTCATTCAAAATATTAATATTTCAAATATGCACTGAATTTTGAGTATATAAAGATAAACTAAAAATTTGTTTGAATCATCATTCAAATGCATGGACTATAGGAACAAATTCAAGAAATGATGAATTATGTTTGAAGTATTATTTATTTAATTATTCGACGGTGATAATACATTTGAGAATATTTTGTAGTACAATTTGTCAAAGCTTTCTAAATCAAACATAGTAATTAAATTCCTAGAAACTTTTACCAGTAAGAAATTACTTATCCTTTAATGAAGCTACTTTCACATATTCCGGGTCGATTGTTTTAAAAAATGCGTAAAACTGGAATGGCTGCATACTATGGAAAATTACATTTGGAAAAATGTTGAAATACCTGAAAAAAAAACTGGAATTGGCAGGGAATTTTTTTCCAGGATTTGGGTTGTCACCCTGTCGTAAGAAATTCTTTTCGTAAATAATTAAATAAATTTTGAATTATTTAACAAACAAATGAATAAAAAAGTATTAGTTTCTCTTAATATTTGTTGTGCTTTTTTTATATTTTTGTTTTAAACTGTTGGAAAACATTTCTGAAGTAAAAATGATATTCATTACAAAGGGCATAGCAGGATAAACCTGTATGTGCTCCCCCCGCTCGGATCTGATTCAGATTTTTACAATAAGTTGGCATTGGTGTAAAAATCAATCCCCCAAAAGATTATATCTGAGAAATAATTTTGTTGGGAGTTATGGGGGTAGATGAAAAATAGAAAAATTATTTTTTCTCGAGAACGGCTGGACCGATTTCGACGAACAAAAAATATGTTATGGGCCTATAGTAGAAAGTTAGAAAAAATTTATGAAATAATTTTCACGAATAACATTAATATTTCAAATAAATAAATGTCACAGTCATGTTCCTACCAAAAAATTCTATTGTTTCATCAAGTTTTTGCTTTTATTATGTAAAATGAATTGATATATAAAAGAATTGTTCCAAAATTGTGGATGTCGCACTAAAATTTCATTCTCTATTTTAAAAATCAAAAATTCGTCTGGAAGACATAAAGAGTAATTATCATGCAAAAAATTCTAATGAACTAAGATATAAAATAATGTTCTTCAATTGCTCGCAAACTTTGAAATGCGGGGGTTCTTAACATAAAGTTCAAGTTCTACTTAGGGTCAAAGAATGATTTATATGAAGTTTAGTATCAATTTCGCGCAGTATCGGGGAGCTATACATATCACCTTATCAGTCACGTAATACTTTTTTGAGTAACAATCAGCCAACTGTTAAGGAATTCATGAACAATACTGAACTTTAATTTAATAATATGAATATTAGGGTGGTTCACAAGAAACTTGTTTTTATTTTTCGGTGGCCGTATCGCGACAGTTTTTTTCTCTGGGTGAGATAATACACTCCTAATTTTTTCAGATTAACAAAAAAGATTTTAGAGGTTGCGAGCATCAAATTTACGTAAAAATTGAGATTTTCGTAGTTTTCGATTTTTTTAAAATATAAATATTTGTTTTAGAGAAATATCTTATGAATAAAAATTATAGCTAATAGAAAGGACAAAACTTTCACTTTGTGTCCGATTGAAAAAAAATTACTTGGCGCCGGTAAA
Organism: Andricus grossulariae; assembly: GCA_011634705.1. Taxonomy (NCBI): domain Eukaryota; kingdom Metazoa; phylum Arthropoda; class Insecta; order Hymenoptera; family Cynipidae; genus Andricus; species Andricus grossulariae. The sequence goes on along the minus strand of JAABKJ010000720.1, from coordinate 20,187 downwards.
GGGCATAAAAAGTACGATTTCTTAGAAAGAGATACATATAAGGGCATAATTGTACCCCTGAACATTTTTTGTAAGGATTGCCATAATTTTGAGATCTTCCCCACACAATAGGGGAAAAATATATAATAGATATGAGACGCAAAATAAAAAACCGGGGCACCAGAAAAATAAAAAAATAAAATAAAAAAATAATTTTTCAAGGCTTTTAATGGGGTTTTCATCAATGAAATTTTATAAAATAGTAAAATACATCAATAGGAGGAAGATGGAATAACAGATTACTCATTTTATATGAAATCATATTTCTTATATATTTCTTATATATTATATTATTATTATATTCTTATATATTTCATATATTATATTTCTTATATATTCATATTCTTATATTCACCATAAATACGCAGTACATCATTTATCTATATTTTTTATATTCGCAACAAATATATAGTTGAACAATGTAAACATTTTTTCGTAAGGATAAATGTATCATTTTCTTATACAATCAAAAAAAAATCGATGATGCATTTTTGCTTCGCAAAATCACAAATGCGTAAATCACTTTACGTCAAGTTCTTTCATTATGGTAGAATGTATTATATAATATTGGAAATTGTAAGATCAATAAATGACTTTTACTCTGGCAGCATAAATAACACATTTGACAAGTGCATGCTTCGTTTAAACCTTCGTTCATCTGTATGTTTGTTTCGACTATAAAAAAATATAGATAAATGATGTACTGTGTATATGTTGTGAATATAAGAATACATTGGAAATATTATTTCATATAAAATGAGTAATTTGTTATTCTCTCTTCCTTCTATTGATGTATTTTACTATTTTATAAAATTTCATTCATGAAAAACCCATTAAAAGCCTTGAAAAATAATTTTTTTTATTTTTTCATTTTTCTGGTGCCCCGGTTTTTAATTTTGTGTCTTATATCTATTATATATTTTTTCCCTATTGTGTGGGGAAGATCTCAGAATTTTGGCAATCCTTACAAAACATTTTTAAGGGTACAATTATGCCCTTATATGTATCTCTTTCTAAGCAATTTCGTACTTTTTATTCCCTTTACCGGCACCAAGTAATTTTTTTCAATCCAACACAAAGTGAAAGTTTTGTCCTTTCTATCAGCTATAATTTTTATTCATAAGATATTTCTCTAAAAAAAATGTATATTTTTAAAAACTCGAAAACTACTAAAATCTCGATTCTTACGTAAATTTGATACTCGCAACATCTAAAAATGTTGTTATAAATCTGAAAAAATTAGCAGTGTATTATCTCACCCAGCAGAGAAACAATCTGTCGCGATACGACCGCTGAAAAATAAAAACAAGTTTTTTGTGAACCACCCTAATGAATATGTTATTACAAATAATTTATTATTATTTTCAGGACTGTCACAAACTAATGTACTTGAGGAAAGTGGAAAGTTATTAATTCAAGCTAAAAAATGACTAAAAGTGAATACTACTGCCGTACTTATATTTCGATGCTTTAAAATTGGAACTAGAAAACCAGAAAGTTATGAATTGAAATAATTTGAATTTTTATATTGCAGAGTTCACAGCCAAAAATTCTCTTGAAACAGTGTAAATAGGGTGTTTTTCACGAAAATCGTCATAATATTATTAATTTAGGTAACATATTTAATTCAAAATAAAACACTTAAATTCCTAATTTTTCAAGTGAAAAAATATTGCAATTTCAACAAAATAGGTTAATTTTTAACCAAAAAGATGAATTTTCAACCAAGAAGTTAAATTTCGTCTGAAAACACGAATTTTCGATAAAATACATGAATTCTCAACCAAATAGTTGAATTTCCCATTAAAAAAGATACATTTCTAACAAAAAATTGAATATTTAAATTTGCCGTTAAAGCGATTAATTTTCAAGTAAAAAAAGCAACATTTCAAAAAATATGAAAATATATAAATTTGTAACAAAAAACTCCATTTTCGACCAAGAAAGATAAATTTTCAACAAAAGAGTAGATTGAGTTTTTAAGCTAATAAGTCGAATGTTTTCGAAAACTTTTGACTTTTAATGAGTTTTTAAGCTAAAAAGGCGAATGTTTTTTGAAAAATTTGAATTTTAATCCCGAAAAGATACATTTTTGACAAACAAGTTCATTTTCAACGAAGAAAGATGAATCAACGAAATAGTTTAATTTTCAACGAAAAAAAAATTAATATTAAATCATATAGTTTCATTTAGGATCGAATAGTTGCACTTTCAAGTAAAAGAGACTAATTTTCCACAAGAAATTTTGAAATTTAAATCAAACTGTTGAAGTTTCAATCAAATGGTCGTTGTTTCGAACAAAAAATATCAAACTGAAACCAAAAACAGTTGCATTTTCAACCAAACAGTTGAATTTTAAAGTCTGAAATGCGAATGTTTAACAAAACATCAGTAATTAAGTAACATTGTAAAGCTTGATATTAAATAGCATTTTCATACCATAGATTACCGTAGATTTCAAACATAGGTTAATTTAATTTTTTTTAGATATAGTGACTTATTCTTTCAAAAGTGACTATAATGACTTATTCTAAAAAAGTGACTAAAAAGTGACTAAAAGTGACTTAAGTGTTTGTGTGGCAGTCTTGCTTATTTCAAATCATATCTTTGTTCAATGTTAAATTTTGGAACTTCTATAATAATCAAAGGATTTCTTCATTGATTCTAGCTAAAATTTCACAGATCTTTCAATTAAATTAAAAAATACATATTTGAAGGGTGGCAATACAGACCTAGATAACCAAAAAAAACGGAATTTGTCAGGAAAGCGAAAAAATGCTGTAAAATCGAAACCACCATTTAAAGATAAGATAAAAGTCCACTTTGGAGATGGTGTGTCTGATTTAAGCCCAACAAAATTGGACTAGAAACAGTTATCCATTTTCGAGGAAATATATGTGTCAGCTGACAATCTCAAAGTGTCACTGACCACACCCGGAACAGGTCAAGCTGCGGATTGCGATAAAAAATGTAATCTTCAGTTTAAATGAAAAATAAAAACTTACTCCCTGTTTTATAATTATATATTTTTTATTGATCATTTTAATTTTATTTATATTTCATAATTATACGATGAACGCATTCCTTATCAAACATATGGTTGCACTAACGTGACTCATTTTTCAAGTTTTATCACATAGATGAGTGCAATCTGATCTCGGAACTGATATTCTTGATTTGTTCGGCTTATCATCATCCTTGATCCACGTTACTAATTCTTTTTTATAATTTCTTTTTCAAATAAATTTTCCGCTGTAATTCTAGAATTCTGCAAACTTTTATTGGAGCGGAAAGATACTAAAATATAATTGAATTTAAATTAATCCTCAGAACACTAAAGAATTTTATTGGCAGTGAACTAAATTAGCAGCTATCGTATCAAAAGTATCCTGACAGCATTTTTCTTTATTTTCTTTATTTAGAACAGCAAATCACAGACGAGACTTTAATAACAAGTTTCGTAAAACCGTTTATTCTTCTCTGAAAAAATGATTCAAGCAAAAGAAGTGAAGGAAGTAATAAAGAATGGAAATGACCCGAAAAAATTTCGTTTTGGAATAGTGAGTAGCCGGTCAACCGGTTTAGTCCATTTTTCTTTCCTTTTCCCCTCTAGTATGACTAAAGGAAGAATTTATTATTGTCAGAAAAACTATAACTGGGTTGAATTTACGTCACTTGCGTATAATCACTACAGATGAATGTATATTGAAAATAGTTTGCATACGAGTGGAATAAATCAGAATTCCTCAAGGTATAACAGTTTTAAATATATTTTTTTATGAAAAAATCTACTAGAACTGCATTTATTAACTATCATTTGGACACTTTTACAAAATTTTACAAGTAATTACAATTTCTTAAAAACAATTACAATCATCAGTCACCTTGTTGTACTTAATTGTAATTTATTGTATTTTATTGCGTGAAAAAACATTTCCACCATTGAATAATTATCTGAATTGCATATGTAAATGCAAATAAAGAACTAAAAATAACACCGTCAACAAAATATAGTACGAGTCGTTTTCGAAGTAGTTTTTTGTGCTAAATTCCAGTCTGACCTTCGTGTATTGCCTACGCTGCAAATTTTTAAGATTTTTTGAGGCGATACATGATTTCGATGCATTTCCTATGGTTAAAAAAACAGACGTTAAAACAGTTTTAAAAAGTGAAATATTACCTCTTTATTAATCAAATTCGGGGTAATTTTTTTCGTTTTTTACTGAAAAAAATAAATATATAGATCTGTATCTGAAAAGTGAATTCAAGGGGATTCAAGAGATCGCAAAAGAACTCAAAATGTAGAAACATCATTTAAGGAAATTTAATGAAAGTCAAAGGTATTTAAGCGAATTAAGTGGAATTCCAGCAAATTTAATCAAACTCAAGAGAACTCAGGGTTACTATAAAATCCCAATTTGGAAATTCCTCACTTTCCCTGACTTTTCTCCGACAAAGTTTTCATTTTCTCTGACCGTTCTAATTTTTGTTGTTGTTGTTGTAAAACAATCTTACACCTAGAAGATCAATAATGGTAATGAAAAAAATGATTGTTTTTAAATTTATTTTAAACACTTAGTAAACACAGTTATACAGAATTTTATAAGGGGTCATCCACAAATTACGTAAGACATGCGTAAAATACATGCATTTTCAACCAAATAGTTAAATTTTCAACTCAAAAAGATAAATTTTAAAGCAAAAAAAGAAAGAATTATTTTTCAGTTAAAACAATTAATTTTCAAAGTAGAAAAAACGAATTTTCAACAAAATAGTTAAATTTTCAACTAAAGTGATAAATCTTCGATAAAAAATATGAATTCTCCATAAAAAATGTAATAATTAATATTTCCACCATAAATATTTTTATTTTCAATAAAAAACAGTTGAATTAACAAGTTAGTTAGTTAGAAAAAAATCTCATCTGAAATAATTGAATTTTAAACCCAAAAAGGACGTATTTTCAGCCAAATAAAAGAATTTTCAACTGAAAAATATAATCTTTCAAACAAAAATGGAATAGTTACTTTTTCAGTTAAAAAATAAATTTTTAACTACAAAAACGAATTTTCATGCAAAGAAATTAATTCTGAACTAAAATGATGAATCTTTAATAAAAAAAAATTAATTTTTAACTAAATAATTACATTTTCAATCCAAAACGATCAAATTTAAAAAAAATTGTTTAAACAATATTTTTAAACTTCAATCATGATATTCGGGAAGCCCTAAATAAACCTCAACATAGGATAAGAAAACAAATCTGTTTAATTAATTTTTAGTACATTTGTTCAAACAAAAATTGTTTAAACATTTTTTGGTTAATTTTGAGAATTATATTCCTAGCGCCCGTATTTTTATAATTTTAAGGTAGCACAACGCCATATATAACAAAAAAAAGGGCAAAGAAAAAATCGGACAACTTCCGGTCGAGGATATTTCAGGTGTCCTAAATGAGCCTGAAATTATGAAAGGGAAATCAATTTTTAGTAAATTGGTTTAAACAATAATTGCTTAAACAACTTTTTCAAACTATAATCATGATATTCGTGGAGCCCTAAATGAGCCTCAACATGGGGTATACAAATAAATTGGTTTAATTAATTTTTAGTACATTTGTTTAAACATTTTTTTGTTAATTTTTATAATTATATTCCTAGAGCCCTAAATGAGCCCTAAATTATTATATAAGGTGAATATTTTGTAAAATCATGTTTATTACGTTTTACAGCACTGTTCGGCCTGCTTAACATTAAAGCTAGCTAGGGACCTATAGTAAACAAATGTGTTTTGGACAGTGCACTTATACGAAATGGATTACCCCACCTGTATTAATTTAAATAATACAGTACTTTCATGGACATTTTCGACAACTTTTCGATATTAATCCATTTTATTAACTTGAGGATTTAAATACTCATAATTTCGTAAATAACATTGTTATATCAAGCCGGCAAAATACCTGTCATTTTATTTCCTTTGAAAAAGAACGTATCTCGCCGGTCACCGATTGTGTGATCAAAGCATAAACCACAATCCTGATAAGAAATGATTTAGTGGGATTATTTTGTATTTGATGACTATTGACTTACATGTTTATTTCACTTATGAAACTTGTTTATCGTGACCCAGTTTTGAAAAAAGGTCACTTTTTCACTTTTTTTTTAAATGACAAACAGTGACAACCGTAAGCTCATACTTAAAACTTAAAAATGAAATTTAATGTATATTTAAACTTATAATTTGTTCTAAATTGGGTGGAATGTACGAAAAATGTGTGAAAATAAAAAAAAGTCTGAATAATTTTTCTATTCAAATAAGGAATTATCACTGTTCTATTAACTTCCAACAAATAAAAACATTAAATTGTATGATTTATGTACAAATTAATTAAAAATTGAATCAAATTCATAAGTGTTTTGTAATCTTCCTTTCTAGCGAGACATCGTGGCGCGGCGGTAATATAGAAGACTCTAGCGCTGTCATAAACTAAAATCATTACTGAAACTTTCCAAAAACTTTATCGTAACTTTTTCAGAATTTTTGTCGTCAGAAGTTTTTGCTTGCTCAAAATTTCCTCGATAAATGAAACGCTAGAGGAAATAAAAATCTAATTGACGCCAGGCGTCAGAAAAAAATTAATAATATTTTACTAAACAAACATTTTGAAATTTGTATTGCTCTATCAGTTGAAGGATATCCTAAAGTGCAATTCTTGACAATCTTATTGACAAATTATAAAAACTGCCGAACTGAGTACGAGTTGAAGTAAAAAAAAATTAAAATTTAATTTTACAGAACGAAGTGTTTAGTCCCGAATTTCCGGGACGACTAGTGACTAGTCCATCCCTTTTTCCAACTCCCTCAATTTTTCGGGACGACTGGTCGCAGCCTTTCCTAAAAAGGCAGTTTTTCTTACTTTAATTTGCAAACTACAAAAGCTACAACTTACTTCCTGAGTAAAAAAAGATGCACAATAAAATTTAACATCCAGATACATCTTTTAAAAATTAAAATTTGAGCATTTTTTTGAAAGCCTCCTGGGGAGCTTCAACCAACAGCAATTGCCTCCATCCAGCAATTTTTAAAAGAATTTAAACTTTTTAAAACAATTTTCATTTGTTTAAATAATGTTTTCTATGTAAATCGTGAAACGTTATTCTTTTCTGCAATTAATGATACAATTAACGAATGTTAAATGTAATATTTTTTTGCTTAAGATATTTTGCAATTATTTAAACAACTATTAATTATTCACTTCCGCCTGTTCATAGAAAAGGTGGAGAAAAAAATGTTTTAACACTTAACAGTTGTGTAAACAAATTAAAATTATTTAAAAAATTGCTAAATATCCTGTAGAAAAAAATATTACTCTTAAATTCCTTTAATTTTGTCATTAATTTCAGAAAGTAATAATTTTTCACGCTTTACAAGAGAAAAAAAAATGGTTCCAACGAATCAAAATTGTCTAAATAATTACCATACATTCTTCAAATACATATTGCTTTCAACATTCTTTAATTGTGTCATTATTTTCAGAAAATAATAACTTTTTACGATTTTAGGGAGAAAAAATTGTTTAATTAAATAAAAATTGTTTCAATAATTACCAAATAAGTGAAACAAGAACTATTACTCTTGATATTCGTCAACTTTGTACGATTTATTCCGAAATACAATAACTTTTCACGATTTAGAGAAGAAAAAAATTGGTTTAAACAAATAATAATTGTTTAAACAATTTAAAATTATTCAAAATATACTTTAAAACTCGTCACGTATCGATTAAAAATCATGTTGACATTTTTTTTTAAATACCGTCTTTAGCATGAATTTTATAGAAAACTGCTATTTTGCATTTTTTGGGGCATTTTCCGGGCACAATTAAAGGGGCTTGGGTGTGCCAAAATTAAAAGCTATTGGGTGGAAATTATTCCTTAAATACGCCTTAAGAGGTGAAAATACTTTAATTCACAAAAAATTTATAACAAGTACTTCCTTTTTCCATTTTTTGAAAATCGAGCTTTTCACATTTAAACCCCCGTGTTAATTTTAAAAGCCCGGGGGGGGGGGCACGGGTTAACATTGAAAATAAAAAAATTACGGAATTTCTTTTTCAGGGAAAGGAACAAAATAGGAGTGGGTGTCATCACCAAAAATCAAAAGTCGAATTTTTGGACCACCCTAATCTATATCACCATATCATACGTAATTCATAAAGTGCTTCAATTCGCTAAGGCGAATTGACATTGTTTATACAAAATTGAAAATTTTATTCGGACACGTTACATTTTGTTGGCCAGTGTAATTAACATCATACAAATTCAAGAAGGAAATCTGCAAATACTTTAAGCATAAATTTCAAGATTGTCAACATGTTTATGACACGTGGTAATAGAGCAATTCCATGTCAAATCATCTGAAGAATTTCAGCTATTGTTAGTAATTTTGATGAAAATTCTTGTATCTGTTCTCTTAGATATTAAAAGAGAAACCCCAAAATAATTTTTGAAAAAATCAAAAAACTTAGAAGATATTCAAAATTGAAAATGTTGGTCCTCTTTTGCTTGAACTGTCATAACTTAGGCGATTTTCATGATGTTAAGGTGTGTGTTTTTATTCGTAATAGGACGCAGTTTTGAAAAAAACATTTTTGGAACAAAAAATTTCAAAAACTTCTTCGATTTTTCAAAAACTAACTTTTAAACTTAATTTCTGAAAAAATTCACTTTTTATTTTCTTCATTTTTTTATATATAGATAGCTTTCAATGTCCTCTACAAGTCCTGTAAATATAAAAATGGGATCTCCCTTAGCTTTCGAGAAATAATTAAGAACGTACGCCGTGGCATGGTTTGTCCAGCGCCCGAGAGTGCAAACAATTATAATATTCTTCTATTGTTCATCTATTGTTTACACGGTTTTTCACATCGTGTGTATCGTTTCTGCGTAAGTTCGTAATTATTTTTCGCAAACTAAGGGAGATCCCATTTTGATATTTAGAGGAGTTATAGAGGACATTGTACGCTATCTATATAAAAAAATGAAGAAAATAAAAACTTTTTCTTCAGAAATTCAGTTTGAAGTTAGTTTTTGAAAAATCCAAGAAGTTTCTGAAATTTTTTTGTTCAAAAAATATTTTTTCAAAACTGCGTCCTATTACGAACAAAAAAAAATACACATTAAAATCACCAAAGTTGTGAAAGTTTAAGAAAAGAGTTTTTTGATTTTTTCAAAAATTATTTTAGGGTTTTTCTTTCAACACCTGAGAGAACGGATACTGGAATTTTAATCAAAATTACTAACAATAGCTGAAATTCTTCAGATGATTTGACATGGAATTGCTCAATAGCTAATTTTTGCGTTTGTCGCAGTTGACAGAACTTTGTTTTCAATACTGGCACTGATGGAAGTAAACAAATCCCGCAACTGCTTAGTAATTACATGACCCCAGGTTATATAGCTCACAATGACAGGAAAACTCCTTGAAATCGTCGAGTTCCGTTCTTTTTTAAAAAGGACATATATTTTTTCAATAGCTAGATTAAAAAATATGCCCTTTTCCATTGCACTTTTATTCACAATCCATTTCAAATTGATCAAACTTAGAATTAATTCTCAATATTGTCAATCAAGTTATTAGTCTCAAGTAAACGTTATAAATGACTCAACATTGAAGTAAAAGCATTTGAACTTCCGCAAGAAGGCAATTTTATTTAAAGAACCGAGAACATTATTACATAAGATGCGAAAGATGTCATTGCTTAGATATTTTCTACTTCTTGTCTTCTTGAAAATGCAATGAAACATTGTATAGCGTTTCCACTTTTATATAAATTCCTTACTTATTAATAATCTAATTAAAATATAGATAGTTGAACTTTAATTTTTAATGCATAATAATGACTCTTTCTGTCATGAAACTTGCAAATAAACAATAACAAGCTCTGAAATATAAAAACGGCGCGCTTTTTGCATAGTTGGAAGAAAACTTGTACTGTTTACTAGTTCGCCAATGATTGAATGCACTTCTTGTGTTTTTGCACATTTTGCACATTAATTTGCACGTGTTTGTGTGGCCTTAAGGACTATGACACTTGCAGTTTGTTTTACCTTGATTGAGCGTCTCCTGGCGTAGGATGCCACTATTCCTGAGTAAGAAATGTTTCCACTTTCTATGCGCGTCCGGCCGCGCGGTGCACTTTGAGGGCCGAATTACTTTACAGAGAAAATGAACAATACAGTTCAAAGTCTATTGTCTATTACCGAACGGTGAGCCGATTACACGCAATCATCAAACACCGAGCGGGCAACGACTGTCGCCTTATCTCGCGCGTGAACCAAAAAGCAGCGTGGTTCCCGTGTGGGTACTTGTGCAAAGTTCAATCGATCCGAATTCCGTCAGTGGTCACATCACACCACTCATTCCATTCCATTCTAGTGGCAGTGACGTGATATTTCGTGGACTCCTATTGGCTGAAAGGTATGCACCTGTTCGTCGAGGAATGTATGCAACTCCCCCTTAAGCCGGTAACAGTACTAACCAGTATCATACCAAGTACCATCAACATGCACCGAAATGCGTAGGCGTCGGTAAAATAGAAAATATCTGAGATAGGACTATACTCTAGGCGCCTCTGAAGTTACTTTGAAGAGGCAGGATGATGCGGATATTGTATTGTGTGATGTTACGGATGGAAACTGTAGTATCTTCCTCGAAATATTTTCAATTTCAACTCACCAATGGCCGTACATAAACTAGTAACCAATTTCCGGCTATTTTTGACCCCATCGTTCCCCTCATAGATGTAGGGTGATTTTTCACGAAAATAAATTATTTCAAATAAAATTAATGTAAATACCATATTGAGTTCAATATGAAACGTTTTATATTCCTAAGACTTCAAGTCGAAATATATTGTATTTTCAAAAAAATGTAGTTGAATTCTCAACCAAAAACTATTTTCCACCAAAAGAGATGAATTTTCAACACAAAAAGACGAATTTTCAACAATAAAAAGTTCATTTTTAACCAAACAGTTGCATTAACAACGAAATAGTTGAACTTTCTAGCACAAAAAAAAGAATTTTAAGCAAAATGTAGATGCAGTTTCAACCAAATATTTAAATTTTCTACCCAAAAGGCAATTTTTTCCGAAGACAGTTGAATTTTCAACAAAAAAGTTTATTTGCAACCAAAAAATATGACTCTTCTACAGTCAAAGATGAATTTTCAATCAAAAAGGACGAATTTAAAAACAAAACAATTGGCCAAAAAAATGACTTTTCATAAAATAGTTGAATTTTCAACTTACAAAGATGAATTTTAAACCGAATGGTAGAATTTTCAAACAAAACAGATAAATATCCAATCAAAAAGAGTATAATTTTCAACGAAAAAGTTTATTTTCAGCCAAGAAAAATGTCTTTTCTACCATAAATGACGAATTTTCTACCAAAAGGCAAAATTTCAACCAGATGAATTAAATAAATAAAAAAAAAACGAATTTTCAACAAAATAGTTGAATCTTCAACCAAATAGATGAATTTCTAATCTAGAAAGAAAATTTTTTAATCAAATTGTTGAATCAACTAAAAAAGATGTTTTTTGAATCAAAAATAAATCGTTAAATTTTCAGTTCAAAAAATCAAAACTAATTTTCAACCAGTTACATTGAAGCAAATAAGACGAATTTTCACCAAATAGTGGTATCCTCAACCAAAAAGATGAATTTTCAATAAAATAGGTACATGAATGTTCTACCAAATAGTTGAATTTTCAACCTATAAGGGATAAATTTCCAATAAAAAAATCAATAGCTAAACTTTCAGATGAAAGGAGAAATGAAGAAACAAGAATTTTTAACAAAAAAGTTAAATTTTCAATCAAAGAGGTGAATCATACCAAAAATGATTTTTTAATAAATTAGTTTAACTTTCAAACAGATAGTTGAATTTTCGGAGAAAAAGATGAATTTTTAACTAAATAACTAGATTTTCAACTAAAAAGATTAATTTTCCACTAAGAAGATCAATATTCTTCCAAAAATGAAGTATTCTCAACGAAATTGTCGAATTTTGAATCCAAAAAGAAAATTATCTACAAAACAGTTGTAATTTTTAACCCTAAAATATAATTATTTAAAAAAAAAAAGTTATTTTCTACCAAATAGTTAAATTTTTAACAAAAAAGTTAATTTGTAACCAAATAGTTTAATTTTCCACCAAATTGTTAAATTTTGAAGCCAAAAAAGACGAATTTTGTACAAAAAAGTTCCATTTTCAACCCGAAAATATGAATGTTCAACTAAAATAATTAATCCTCAACCAAAAAAAAGAATTTAAAAAAATCAGTTGAACTTTGAATAAAGTAGCTGATTTTTTAACCAAAAAAGATTAATTATCAACGAAAAATGTAATAGATGATATTTCAACCAAAGAAGATTTTAATTTGTAATAAGAAACAGTTTAATTCAACTAAACAAGACGAATTTACAACAAAATAGTTGAATCCTCAACCGAAACAAATTATTTTTTAACCAAAAATTTTCACAAGTAAAGTTGTGAATTTGTTTATAAAATTTTTTATAACAAAAAATTCTCGATGGTAGGTAAAGCATCATAATGGAAGGATTTTTCTAAGTAATTTGAAATTGATTCCGTTGAAAACACGAAATCTGTCGGTTGAAAATTGGCGAAAATTTGTATTTGCTTATCAAATTTATTTGAACAATTAACAGTTGTTATCAGGTATTAAAAAATCGCACATATTATTCATTACTAAGAAATTTTTTATCAATTTCGTTAGAGGAACGAAAACTTTAGAGCGTGAAATGGCTAAAGTGTGCATTTTTTATTACACTTTTTTATAATCTTAACAATTGCTTTGGATTGAAAGAAAGTAACTAATTATTATTTGTACGTATATCCCGAAAAAAAAATTGAAAAATCCAGCCTCCAAGTATACTTCATATATCATGAAGTAGCACTTTCACTCATTAATTTGTTAATATAAAAACAAGCAAATTTTTTTAAATGATGTAACCTGCTGGATATTATTTTTAAGGAGTGTCTTGACTGATTTCATAACGTTGTACATAAATATAAGTAGTTACAAAACAATGGTATCGTTTATTTAAAAATATAAAATGTCAACTTTGTTGTGAAATAAAAAATAAATTTAAAAAAAATTAAAATCGGCGCTCACAAATCTCTTTGAAATTTCGTTAACTTTCATTTTGTTTTAGTACTTAAATCGGATCAAAATTTTAACCTATAGACTGAAATTCTATGATTTGCTTTTTGCCTGATTCGTTAATCAGGCAAAATCTAAGAAAATTCAGGGATTTGGGCAAAATCAGGGTAAAGTCAAGCAATTTTAAAAATTAAGTTTTGAATCAATCCTGTTTTACCTGCACCTGGAATTTTAATTTTTCTCAACATTTAATTTGTTCCTTCTATAGGACGTCGGAAATTTTGTTCACTCTAGGAAAGTCATTATCTAGAAGCCAAAGAAATTCTGTTCGAAAAAGAAATCCAAAGAAGCTGTAACCATTTATATAGGCCACCATCGGAAATTTCACATTTTCACCAAGCCGAAATTTAAATATTATTGGTCAGGGATAATGAAAAACTATTCAGGGAAAAATCAGGGAAATTTGAAAATGAAATGAATTAAAAATGAAAATTGAATTCCTTCGAAATCCTATGAAAAATCTTAAATCTTGTGAAATTCCTTCAGATCTTTTAAAATGTTTTATAATTGCCTGAAATGATTAAAATTCTCCTAAATCCCCCTAATCCCATGAAATTCCATGCAATTCCTTGAAATCTTTGAAACACTGTGAAAATTCCTGGAAATCCTTTCATATACTTGAAAATCCTTGCAAATACCTTAATATAATCTATTAAAATACCTTAATATCTTTGAATTCCTTCGATATATCCTATTAAATCCCTTAATTCTTGTCAAATTCTTTGAAATCCCTTTAAATATCTTATAATCCTTTGAAAATTCTCTCTAGTCTCACATAAAACCTTGAGAAATCGCATCAAATCCCTTGAAATCTTTGAATAACCGCAACAAATTCTCGAAATCCTTTGGTACTCGAAAATTCTTTCGATTCCCCGAAAATTTTGTTTGAATCCCCTAAAATCTTTGAAATCCTATGGAAATCTTCAAATCTTGCAAGATCCCTTAAAAGCTTCGAAATATTATGAAATCCCTAAATCTTGTGAAATCTCGTAAAATATTTTGCAATATTTTGGAAATTCTTTGAAATCCTGCATAAAACCTTTTGAAAATTCAAGAAATCTTTAAAATACCGTGAAATTCCTGGCGATTCTTTGATATTCTTGAAAACCCTTTCGAGTTCCCAAAAATCTTTAATTCCTTCGAAATCGTATGAAATTCCTTAAATCTTGTGAAATTCGTCGAAATCTCTTGAAATGTTTTATAATCCTGTGGAAATTCTCTGAAATATCCCGCATAATACGTTGTGAAATTCCAAGAAATTTTATGAAATCTCTAAATCTTGTGAAATCTCGTGCAAAATTTTGTAATCCTTTGAACATGCTTTGAAATCCTGCATAAAACCTTACGAAAATTCAGGAAATCTTTAGAATACGGTGAAATTTCTCGCAATCCTTTAATGTCCTTGAAAATTCTTTTGAATCCGCTAAAAAATGTTGTTAAATCCCCTAAAATATTTTTAATCTTTCAAAATTCTATAAAAGCCTTCAAGTCTTGTAAAATTCCTTGTAATCTCTTGAAATTTTCTATAATCCTTTGAAGTTTGTCTAAGATTCCGTAAAACCTTATATAGAATTTCACGAAATCCTTCAAATTTTTTAAAATTCTACAAAACTCTTTGAACTCCCATGAAAATGTAAATAGGATGCAGTTCTTTGAATTTTTACATTCTCATCATAGTTGTCTCTATACCCGATAACTTTTGAAATACTGATCGGATTGGATTATGATTTGGCACACAGTTTCAGGGACAAAAAAAAAGATCGAGTTCGTTAACCAGCTATTTTGGATAGAAATTCAAAAAGTTAGAGCATTTTCAAAATTGTTCCGTCCATATTTTTTTCGAAATTCAGAAATTGTATGGACGGCTATCCATAATACTAAAAAATTCGAACAATTCATCTTCGCGACTCTTTTCGATAAAAAGAAAATTGGCTGGGTTATACCTTTTTTCAAATTAAAAAAAAACGAAAATTAACATTTTAAGCCAAACAAAGCACGATATGAAAAAAATCAAGGAAAGAAAAACGTTAATTTCTGAAAGCCCTGAAAGAATATCATAGCAACTTTTCGAGTTCTCTTGAAAAATCGAAAATTCAAATTTTGATCGCACAAAAAATAATGAATGATCACATTCTCAACATAATGAGAAGGTATTAGTTTTATGTGAAAAATGACTTTCACGAATTCCATCAAATGTCGATGTTTTGAGGCCCCCTAAGTCAAAAAAATAGTTTTTTCGTCTGTGTCTGTCTACAATAACATTTTATTTTACAAAATTTGTCGCCTAAATTATATTTACAAAATTGCTTAAAACCACTTTACGCTAGGATGCGCATGACACCAGTTGCAATAAAATGTTTAAAAACCAATTTTTTTTTAATAGGATGCGAACTATTTTTTAATGATAAAAACAAGAGAATAAAATACTTTTGTTTTAATACCAATGCATATTATGAATTGTAATAATATACATTTTTAGAATTGATAAATTTTTCAGGGTAGCTGAGAATAAAATTTAATGCAAAATAAGAAACAAATATTAAAGTAATCATTAAAAATAAAATTTTGACTTTGTTTTGCAATATCTGAATAGGCAGTCCCAGACCGAGGTACAGAAACAGGTATAATATACATTTGATATAATAGAATGAAACATAATGTAGAAAAGTTCGCATTTTTGATAAAATCGAGTGGGAAGCACGAGATACGTGATGAGAATGTGTTCGTTTAATTGGAAGGAGCTTCAACAAAAGATAATTCACAATCACTTAAGTCCAGTTGTCGACGCTTTGACCTTTAATTTGACAAGTCCTGCGCTCAAATATGGGGGAAATAGAAAGACCGATCGCGTAGCGCGAGGTAAATACATTATCGAACGCGAAGCGCGAGAACCAACATTGAATTCCTTGGAAATCCTATGAAATCCCTTGAAATGTAAAAGGCTTTAATGAATTTTATGAAATTTAAAATATTTTAATAAATCTCATCATATTAAATAGATTTTGTATGATTTCGAAAGATTTAAAAGATTTTAGAGGATTTTTAAAGATTTTCAACGATTTTTAAAAAACTTTCCTAGAAATTAAAGGAATTGCATTGGATTTTCGCAAGTGGCAAGTAATTCTATCCGATTTTATGGGATTTCCCAGGATGTCAAGAGATTTTACGGGATTTCAGTAGAATTTAAGGCATATTAAGGGATTTTATGTTATATCAAAAGATTTTAAAGGATTTTCATAAGTTTCAAAGAATTTTAAAGAATTTCATATAATTTTTAATGAAATTGGATAATTTCCAGTGATTTAAGAATATGTCAAGGGATTACAAATACTTTGCGGGATTTTATGTAAGGTGTACAATGTATCGGATGTACACTGTACATATCCGATTTCATTTTAGCCCTCGCAACAAGCACTAATTTTTCTATTTAGGTTTAATTTAAATATGATTTTCTCAATAATAATACCAATAACTACTTACCTTTAGTGTCCCTTCTTAATATTAAAGGACCAAGAAATTGGTTAATTATTTATTATCTCTCGGGCTTCTCGCAACTTTTTAGAAATAAAATTGGAAAGTAAGAAGTAAGAAAACCACATACGAATTACATAAACTTTTATTGGTACGGTAAAAGACTAAAACTATACTCTCAAAATAATTCTAACGCTACATCACATTTAATTTGAATAATCTATACATTCTGGCATTTATCACTTATGATATAATTACATCTATATATAAATACGTGATTCTCAGGTCTACCGTATTACAAATTATAATACATATCCGTCGAAGGAGTCATACAGTAATACTGCAATCTCTGACCTGCAGGTCATTCTCGTATTACTTATTGGTAACTTAAGTACTGTGCTGTATACACTATTGAAAACTAACTTTTAATTTTCATATCAAATTACAAATAGATTCAAGAATATACAGTATCTAAACACATATAGTCGCTTTTCTCGGCTTCATTCAGGCTTCTGTGAAAATGTACAATATTTTTTCTTATGTATATTATTTTTAGAGCTTTTTCGAATCTATCAGAAAGTTAAAGTATTTTCAAGAAGCCAGTCTTCTTGTTTTCTCTTCAGCATTGAAAAATGTTCCATTTATTATTGACTCTCGATACCTGAAGGTGGAGACTATCATATCGCTCCTAATTAAATGCGATTCTGATTAAATATTTACAATTTATAAGTAATTTGTAATATCCTCGCATTATATAAATCTCAATTACTATATCCTCTTCGCAAATTTACTTTTTAAAACAAAATATGAACAGAAATTTATATTAATTTCTTTAAGTCTGTAAAAGATACTTTAAACACATACATTAACGCAAAATAATCATGACATACAAAATCGAAAAAAAATCTCTAACGGCAAGAAAGTAGAGTCGTTAATTTTGCGTTAAATGTATCCTGCACACATGTACAACTTTTTTTCATTTTTGCATGCAATTATCTTCACATTTACATAATTTACAAATACGCGTAACTCGATTCGATTCCTTACTAAAAAAAATTACGGTATTTTTAACAGTATTTAATTTTTGAAAAAAAATGTTATCAAGATCTTTAAAATTCGATACCGCTAATGGAAGAGTTATATGCGATCGCAATGTAACGGTATTACTTTTATCGCATCATTTTGGACCACCTCATGTGTTATATAAATGTGAATTTTAAATATAATTATTTCTGTAAAAAAATTCTCATTTCAGTAAATAAAAATCATGATCTCAGTGGAAAACACGAAATAATTTGCAAGAGCAAGCGATTCATCTCTTTTGGATTGATTTTTGCCTCCATCTTTGCGTTCAAAGATAATAATTGAATAATTATCTTTTATCGGAAGGATCTTTGTTTGGGAATAAAATACGAGGGATTAGATTCTGTTGGGTTTTCCGAAACCCCCTTCCATGAATGGAATTCAGATCAAATGATGATGACCTTCGCAATGTACTATAGCGAACAGGACATTATTACGAAAAGCACTCCTTTCCGTGTTTATTATCCATTCGGTCATCGTTACGTAAAATGCTGCATTTTAAATCAAGTCACAGCTTTTCAGATTCAAATGCTTCGTTATCGATGCCCACTTTTTCAACTTCGTTTGTGATCTTCGTCATTGATAAATTGTTCTCCAGATTGCTATCACCTTTGTCCATTTTCTCTGCTGCTTCCGTCTTTTCTAGCCTTATCCTGTCTTGTCTGTGCTCTTTGTAGAGCCACCTGCAAATAAAAAAAATGGTATTATATACTGGATAGTGTGAATTTTCTCATAATAGGAATTATATCAATGCATTCTAATAATTTTTAATTCAAGTTCTTTGACCTTAATTTGACGGGTTCAGATCATGCCAACCACCGACAAGTCATATTGCAGCAAGTCATATTGCAGCAAGTCATATTGCGGCAAGTCACATTTGTGGCAAGTCACATTTGTGGCAATTCACATTGCGAAAAGTTACATTTGCGGCAAGTCACATTGCGGCATCTGTCATTCGGAAAAATTTGAAGTCCGGGAAAAATTGGCAGAAGTAGTAGGGTCAATTACATTACTTATGTGACCAATCACAGCGCGTTGTTTTCTCACTCCCCCCACGGGACGTTGGAAAGGGATAGGGGTTTGAACTACATTATTTTTGTGATTATTCACAGGGATGTATATGTTAGGCTCCCAGCCCGAAAACGCCCAATGGGCGTTTAAACCACACCACTACTATCCAAAACTACTATAAAAAAAAATAAATTTTCAACTAAAGTTATGAATCTTTAACCAAAAAAATGAACTTTTCAGAAAGTAGTTCGACTTTCAACTAGAGAGTTTTACTTTTAACCTAAAAAGATGAATTGAGAACAAAAATGTAATAATTGAAACTTTACAAAATTGTATTAATTAAAAATAAAAAATAACTGCATTCAACTAACAGAATCGAATTTTCAAAAAAATTCTTGAATTCTCTACTAAAAAAGATTAATTTTTAATTGCATTTGACAAAGTATATTCTTTTACGACTTTTGAACACAAAAAAAAACTGCTGAAGAGGTCTCATGCAATCTTATCGATTTCTTCTGTATGTTCGGAGCTCCACGTATTCCTCAGAGTGATATTGGACAAGAATTTGCGAATAACATTATCAAGAATCTTAAAGAGATGTGGAATGGTTGGGAAATTGTTCATGGTATGCCGTGATAATATTCTCAAAGTCAAGGTTCAGTAGAACGATCAAATCAAGACGTCAGAGATATGCTAATATCTTGGATGGCAGATGAAAATACCAAAAAAGGGTCAGAAGGTCTTCGATTTATTCAAAGCAATAGAGATTCATTTTTGTGATAAAGAAATAATAGTTTTATTGAGGCCCATTCTAAAGCACAGAATCCTCGTCGAAGTCAAGGATGATAGAAAAAAACAGGTATCATAAAAAAGATGACTAATGTAAAAAAGCAATTTTCGGGCCTGTAATTCAACAACTTGGTAGAAAATTCAACTATTTAGTTGGAAATGTATTTTTTTTGACGAAAATTCGTATTTTTTTGCAAAACTAAATTTCTTCATTTAAAAATACAACTGAAAATTGAAATTGAAAATTAATCTGTTTTACAGTCCAAACTCCGAGCATTTCCGCCCCGAGCATTGTTGCTTGCCCGGTTTCTCGCTCGAGCGCTACCCCTACTTTAGCGTCACTCGCGAGGACCGATGAATTTCATAGCTAACGCTCCGAGGATTGCCGGGAGTGAAACGGCCGAATCTGAATTTTTTTTTTTTCGCCCAAAATCTTGAAGCTTTTCAGTCAAACAAATTTTACGTTTTTTTATACATATAAGAAATCAATACGAATCACTTTCCTACACATGTATCTACACTAGGATGGTCCAAAAATGC
>JAABKJ010000719.1:0-45978 GCA_011634705.1 Andricus grossulariae | reverse complement strand
GGTAAGAGTTGATTAATATTAGCAAACATAATTATTTTAACAATGTATTATTATTGTTAATAATATTATCATTGAATGATGCTAGAAATGGCGATATTTTCTGAAATTTTCAACTTTTTGTTCACTTTTCACTTGGAGTAAGTTAATATTTAACTCAATATAGCAAAAACAGTTGTTTAAACAAGTTATTATTGTCTATACCTATCTTCCTCTACATATATTATTACTAAATAGTTGCGGTTTTTTTCTGAATTTTTTAACTTTTGTCAATTTTTCAATTAGAGTGACGTAATAATTAATTCAAGTTAACGAAATTTATTGTTTGAACAATTTATTATTATTGTTAATAATATTCTTTTTGTTTAATGGTAGAAAGTTGTGGTTTTTTCAGAAATTTTCAACTATTTGTCTATTTTTCACGTGGCATGACTTAATAATTATTTAAGTTGACCACCAAAAATTTTTTGAACAAATTAATATTGTTATTAACTATCTTTATCTATATTAATGCCAGATAATTGAGTTTTTTCGGAAATTTTTTACTTTTTGCCCACTTTTCGCTTAGTGAGGTATAATTAATGCAAGTTAATGAAAATAGTTCTTCAAACTATTTATTATTGTTGATAACTATCTTCTTTTAGATAAGTGCTAGAAAGTTGTGGATTTTTCTGAAATTTTTAAGTTTGCTTTGCCTTTTTAGTTATAAACAAATGATAAATAAAAATTAAAGAGAAAAATATTCTAAACAATCCCTTTCTTTTTCGTAAATATATTTCGCTGAAGGGGGGGGGGGGTCTGATATAAAAATATGTTCAATTCAAAATTTTTCTTTTAGGCTTTGCAATAAACATCTAGTTCTCCCACCTAGTCCCAATTATTCCAGTCTTTGTTTTTGTTTCTTGTGTAAGATGGCTTTTTTGTTTAAATACATTTTTTCAAACATTGGGAAAAGGAAAAATAATATTTCACATAAAAAAGTAAAATACGATCTAAAAAATTATTCTTGTTGAGGTTCACTTATTATTTAATCATAACTAACAAGTCAAAGCAAAACTCGAAATTTCAGAAAAAAAGAAAGTTTCTGGCATTACTATAACGGAATATAGTCATAAACAATGATCAATTGTTCAAATAAGCTTGTTTGTTAACTTGCATTAATTAGTACCTCACTAAGTGAAAAGTGGACAAAAAGTGCAAGAGTTCACAAAAAACCGCAATATTTTAGCTTTTATCTAAGCGAAGATAGTTATAAACAATTATAAATTGTTCAAACAACTATTATTGTTAACTTGCATTATTCAATACTTTAATAAGTAAAAAGTAGATAAAAATTTAAATATTTTAGAACGAACCGCAACTATATTGCATTAGTAAATAAGAAGATAGTTATAAACAATAATAATTTCTTCGAATAATTACTTTTGCCAAATTAAATTAATTATTAACTCACCCCATGTGAAAAGTAGACAAATAGTTGCAAATTTCAGAAAAACCCGCAACTTTCTAGCATTATTCAAATTAAATATTATTAATGATAATAATAAATTGTTTGAACAGATAATTTTGTTAACTTTTATTATATTTATTCAACTCACTCCAAGTAAAAAGTGAACAAAAAGTTTAACATTTCAGAAAAAACTGCAATCATCTAGCATTATTCTAAGTGAATATTATTAACAATAATAATAAATTGTTGGAACAATTACGTTTGTTAACATTGATAAACTATTAACTCTGTCCAATTGAAAATTGGGCGAATAATGGAAAATTTTTGAAAAAACCGCGACCTTCTATCTTTATTCCAGGAGAAAATTGCTAAAAACAGTAATTATTGTATTTTTTTCTTATGGAAAATGTGTCAAACTTCTTTTTATCTATGAATTGTTTATTTATTCTCGATCGTGCAGGCGCGAATGAAACGAAAATATCAGAGTAGCCAAAAACGAATCAAGAGTTCGGTTGGAGTCGAACCGAATCGAAATGTGAGTGCGGGCAAAAATGGGTTAGTCCGCGCGCTACGGGCAAAAACGAGTTGAATCTTTAACGCGTTTTTGCTCGTAGCGCGTGGGCTAATTCGTTCTTGCGCGGTGAAATAATCAACCCGTTTTTGCTCCGACTCTTTTTTTAGTATGCTTTTGCTATCAACCCCTCAAGTATCATTTGAAGCGACTAAATCATGTCTTGAAATAAAAATATATACATTTTTTGTTCAAAATTAAATTATTTAAAAAACGTTCCAAACAACGTAAATTCCAATCGGACCGATGCAAAATTGAACACTTCTAAACTTCCTTTAAAAGAAGACAATTTTTAAATCGACCGTTTTAATTAAAAATTTTGAATTGTACATTTGATGCTTTCTAACTATGTAGGTTTCGATGTAATTTTCCAGACACCACAAATTTTACAAATTTGCAATGTAATGAAGTCTGGCTTATGAGACGGAACTAGAATTCAACGTCTTGAAGACAAATACAAGACGAAATATTTTTACATTGGCGATCGAATAAATTGGATTTTGACGAGGGGTAGCGTTCCCGAAAAAGTCAACTTAGGAATACAGGAAATAAAATTTATTCAACAGCATTATTTTGACAAGCTCCCGCATTTGCCTGCACCGTCAGACGATTGTGCTTCTGTGCATCCTAACAGGAAAAACCCACATGTGGAGAAAATCCGCAGGAGGAGCCAA
The DNA here is from genome assembly GCA_011634705.1 of Andricus grossulariae. Lineage (NCBI taxonomy): Eukaryota > Metazoa > Arthropoda > Insecta > Hymenoptera > Cynipidae > Andricus > Andricus grossulariae. The sequence continues at coordinate 43,286 of JAABKJ010000719.1, read as the reverse complement.
ATCCTTTAGAAACTATCATACTCGTCCTGTAAGGAAAAATATAAAAGCTTATTATTTCAACCACTAACAGGAACCTAATCAATTGCCATCCAAAAATTTGAAATTGTTCATAAAAAATTGAATCTTAATGATTTAAAGAAATTTTAATATTAACACGTGGTTTTATATATAAGAAAATTTATATTTAATTAACCTGGGATCAAAACTATCTTTTAGAGCCTTAAAGTAATCCTTATTTAAAAAATCTGGACACTTCAGGCACAGATATATAGCACCTTTGTTTTAGATTTTATTTTCGTCTTTGCATTACCTTTGACACTTGCAGGAACCAAATGCCAAACGAGCCACATATTATCCCAAAATGTTGCAATCTGTTGACCAACACCGTGTTGAGGTCCAGGGCTTAAACGGAACAATCTATCACCCGCTTGAGGATAAATTACTACAGGTCGCTCTGATTTTGTAACAAAAATATAGTCAATAATTTACTCAAAGAATTTGAAAAATAGTCAGCTTAGAAATTCTAGGCACTTTACTACATGTAAAATAGTTATTTGTGATACAAGTGCGTAAAACACTCCATACTCAGAAAAAAAGCAGTCTTTCTAGACAGAGTTCTCTAATATATTTTTAAAATTATATGTCAGTTTTTGAATTACCATGGAACATTGTTTCTGGAGTAACAAACTTCAGCTCGTTGTTAATTTCAATAACTAGTCCAACCTGTTTCAATACTCCTCCTACTTCACGCATCAGAATATAATTTTCCATCAAGGTGACTGGCGGTATTCGATACAGATCTGTCGAAAAATATGGTTACGAGTTATTGTAACGATACAAAATTCCTTTACTCAGAACTACCGAATTGTACTTAGTTGTGAGTCCACTAATAATTAACCAATAAATAAAATTTGGTTATTTTTTCTAAATTCCAAAAATTGTTTTCTAGTTCAAAAAAATTATGCAAATTAAGAATGACTTCATAAGATCCATACAGGTTGTCTTGTGTTAAAGTATCTGTACCTCCTTGCTTCATGTGATTGTAAAATTATAGAAATTTGCAATTGGTATTTCTTTAAATACTGTATGTTAAGAAATACACAATTCAAATATTTTCGCACTCAAAAAAATTTTTTTTCACTTTGCTTGCAGCAATACTTTAATAATCTTTAAAGTAATAATTTATAAATTTTCATTTTCGAGTCGCTTGATATTTAATCGTTTGTTTTAAAATTGAATTTCCTAACTGAAATTCGTATGAGTTAAACAATTATTTGCACTTATAAATGACATGAATTGAAATAATTGTAAGTGAAGCTTCATAAATTGCTTAGGTCTCCAAGTGTGAATAAAAATTACAAATAAAGTGCTCAGAATTAAACTATTCAAAACTTAAATAATAGTTGTTGAACGATTTCTTCAATTATTGTTTATTGAATATCAGAATGTTGATTTTTAATTTATGAAGACTACAATTTTTAGAAATTTTAATGTTTGTACTTGTTAAAATCTTCATGGTCGAAGAGTTTTAAATTAAAATGTTTGTTATTCAACGTTGACTTATTTATTAATTTGTAATACAAATTATTGAAATTTGAGCAATTGTGAATTAAGCATAATTAGCATAATTAGGCAGTTTCAAATTTTAAAGTTTGTAATTAAAAATTCTCTAACCTACTAAAGAAGAATATCAAATAATAACCTTAAATGAAAATATCTGAAACTTCAAACATTTGAATTGAAGACTTCATAAATTGAAGATATGCCAATCGCAAGTTAAACAGTTATAAATCTAAGTTGTAAAATAAAGAATTGCCCACTTTTAAAGAACGTTTGGAATCGTTCCAGTTTGAATCTGTCCTATGGAAGATTATGTACTTCAATTAGAACGTATCTTTAATTTTCAAAAGAAATCTACTCAACATTTTTTAAACAATTCCTTCAGTCATTTTAAGTAACACATGACATTACGAAAAAAATATTATTTTCCTTTTATAAAATACTGCATTTATTTTTATAAACTGGACCTGGGTTGTTGGGCTGTAAGGTGTTCCTAATTCTTACGTAAACCACCCTCTCATCAGTACTCAATCGGTGAGGCACTTTAAGACCACGACCAGCATCACGCAGTATAACAAGTTGTCCACCATATTTCACTATTTGACCTTCAAGAAATCTTTGGATATTTCCCTGGTTTGCTTCTGCTGGTTCGACTACTGATTCTGTAAGAAATGATATATCGATTTGCATTATAGGACTAGAAAACAAGCAGGGCACAAGCAGAGAAAAATATAAGAAAAAAAAATAAAGTTTGACTATTCGTCATATTTTAAGGTTTCTGGGGTCACTAAATTATAATTCTAAGTCAAAATGTCGAATTTCACAATAGCGGATCTAATATGGTGGACGAAAATGGGAAAACCGATTCGATATGGCGGAAAATTACTATATGGGGGTGGTTTGGATTGCTGATTTTGAATCCAAAGTCAAAATGACGGATCCAAGGCGGACCAATATGTTCGGTTTTATGTTAAATTTTGATTTTGGATTCGAAATCAGCAATCCAAAAAAACCGCCATACAGTAATTACCAGTCATATCGCATCGGTTTTCCCATTTTGGTCTGACATTAATCATAACAATTTAAGAATATTAAATTTTATAGTGTTATTTTTCTTTGGTAAAATTTGCTTTATTGAGTATTTCTTCATTCTGTTTATTTATCTTATCATATATATTTTATGTCTTAAGATTTTAATTTGTTAAATTTTTTATAGATTTTATGTTGAATATCTTGTGTATTTATGTTAATTTTCATAATCATAAATTAGATAATAAATCGTGCATTCTTATTTTTATTTCATGAAATTTATGGTATTAGGTAAACATCATCATAAAATATTAGGTAAACATTATCATAGATATACATAGGTAAACATTATATGTATGAAGTATTAGGTAAACATTGTCATAACGTTGAAAAACAACACCTCAATACCACGTAGATAAGACTTTGTCAAAAAAATATTTTTTTGCATTTTATAGTGTAAATACAGTCTCTGATAAATAGAGTCTGTAAATTTCAGGTGTCCCCCACTCTCACGCACATTTCAGCTCTTAATATAATAAGAATTTGTAAAAAAATACAGCTTGAACTGAAATTTTTCCAAACATGTCCGGGTGAGCACAAAAAGTTTTCCGAAACATTCCTGGGATATTCCAATGGAAGGTTCGGAAAATCCCGATAAATGTTCCAGGAAGGTTCCCGGAAGTAGATAAATGTCGGCGTATCAAGGAAGATTCTGAAGAAAGGTTGCGGGAATATTCTTGGAAAAATTTTGCATTATGTAAATTTAATTTATTGAATGAATTAAATTCCTCATGAACTTTCCCCGAAATTTTCTTCGAAACCTTCCTGGGAACCTTTCCTGGTAACATTTTTTTGGCATGTTGGAAAAAATTTCAGTTTCTTCCTACACTTATAAATGGAATTAAAATCTTTCGAACGTATTTCGTCAAAAATTTGAGCTCATAACGTAATAAGGATCTGCAAAATAATAATTAATTATAACAGCTTTGCACTGAAATTTTGTCCAACATATGTTACATAAATCACAACATATGTGAGAAAAAGTTCCATTGAAATTCAATTTACTGGACACCGGAAGATTAAATTGAAGTCTTTTAAACGTATTGTGGCAAAAAATGAGCGAAATATGCACAAGAATAATAACATACCTATGTTTCAGCTGTTTGAAAGAGGAGTGCAAATTTTTTAAATATAATCGATATCTGGATGGAAGATATTTTACTGTATGATTAAATTGGTAGTATATAATATTTTACTTACCAACAGAGTCAAGCGATATCATAAATAGGAAAATCGAAGTTGAAATCAACGTCTTCATTTTTCTAAAGTGCCAGTACTGCTTTGCAAAAGAGAACTTCCCGAGCCGCAACTAACAAGATTTTACATACGTGTCGTAATTGCTTATATACTAGCGATTATCACATTATTGACAAAACTTAGTATCTGTATTTAGGTGGGGAAATGAAGCCATAGAAATAAACTGTTTAGTGAAACGTGTTTCTCTTGCTGTGAAATAAAAAATCTTTATTTATGTTCCGTGGTACAATCAAGAGAAGACGAGATACGAGTCATCACATCCGTAAACGAGCGATATTAAACAGAATTTAATAATTTACACACAAAAAATGAAATACGTATTAGAAATTTTTTTGTAAATTTTTTTAGAGTGGAAAGTTAATTTGTTGATCTAAAAATGTTACTATCCCACTTTTTCTTGAAAATGTATTCCTATAAGTTAAAGATGCAACTATTTAATAGAAAATTCATGTACATATTTTCATGAACATTCGTCTTTTGGGGTAAAAAAGCAATCTTCATTATTGAAAATGCATCTATCTGGTTGTGGATTAGCTATGCTGTTGAAAATTTGTCTTTTTCTGGTTGAAAACTAATCTTTTAGTTAAAAATGTAACTTTCTTTGTAGACAATTATCTTCTTTACTAAAAATTGGTCTATTTGGATTCAACAGTTTCGTGAAATATCCCTCTCATTTTATTGAGTTGAAACGATACAAAATCCTTTTTTTTTTCTGTTGGAAATTAATCTTATATTTTTGTTACAAAATTTATCTCGTTCGGTTAGAAATGCTACGGTTTTGCTGTGAATATTATTATTTTGTTGGAAATTAAACTACTTTTGTTAAAAATTCGGTTATTTTTTATAGTTAGTTAGTTTTAAGATGGGCGGGAAGCCTATGAAGAGCTCTCCCCTGGCGCTCAAGCGATGAAACCTATTATTGTGCAACATCCTTACCTAAGTATTCGCTCTCAGCAGTTGACCCCAGGCCTCTCGACTAAGCCCAGTATGTCGATTACTGTTCGCGCTGTAATTTCCTCAGGTTCCATAAAATGGGCCTCGAGGGTTTGCTGCCTGAGCCTAGCTAACTCCGGGCACTGGCATGTTACATTCAGGGATGTTTCGTCATCCATGTCGCATTTCCTGCACTATGTCGTGGGCTTATACCACATTCTGTGCATATGATAGTTCAAGTGATTGTGCCCAGTTAGGATCCGAAACACTGTCCTTATACCTTTTTTGGGTAAACCCAGGATTTCCCTGGCTTTGTCATTCCTATAGGTATAACTCAAGATGAATTTCGCTTGTCGGAAACCCTGGATTGGTTTCCAGTATTCCCGGTGTTTTGTGCGGATCCAGCTTTTGATGGCCATACCAATGCAGCAAGATGCTAGTCGCAGTACGGGTTCCGATCCTATGTATTCACTTGCTGAGTCACATTTTTCCAACTGCTCCGCCTTTTCGTTGCCCTTAATCCCTGTTTCACCAGAAACTCATATGAAGGCCACATTGTTTTTTTTCCTGCAAGTTGGTTTAATGCCTTTTTGCATTCCCAAACCAGTTCTGATGTTATGTCTGGTTTCCCTGTTGCAGCTAGTGTTACTTGGCTGTCCGAACAGATCGTAATCTGTCTGCCAGCAGAGTTCTCTTCCATGAGTGTTTCAGCACAGCGAAGGACGGCCAGGACCTCCGCCTGAAAGACACCAGCATGTCGCACAAGTGGGATCCCTATCCCCTTCCCTCTTTTGCTGTCATAGATTCCTGCTCCTGAACCTCCCTCTCTTCTGGAGCTATCCGTATAGCAGATTTCCCCTTGGAAGAGCGGGTGTGTGCCGCTCTAGCAGTTATGGCAACATGTAGGGGTTCTTCACAGAGCATGAATCCTATCGCCGCTGTGGGTGTAGTCCTTATTGCTCCAGCCAGACCCCTAAATGCTGGCCTTTGTAATCTTCGCAGCCTATCCTGCATTGTTGGAAGTTCTGCCCGTGGACACCAGACTTCGGTCGCATGTAGGAGCCTTGGTTTTAGGACAGCAGAGTAGAGTCATGCAAGCATTTTAGGCCCTAGACCCCACGTCAACCTAACGGCTCTCCTGCACATCCAAAAAGTCATGACAAACTTCCTGCATTGGGTCTCCAGGTGCTTTGCCCAGTTCAACTTGCTATCTATGATTACTCCCAGATATTTAACTGAATCTGAAAACGTCAGCTTCCCACCACAGAATGCAGGAGCGTCAACTTTTGCGACACCCCCCTGTGGGCAACCCCGTGGAGCCATTCCCCTTACTAGGCACGATACATCTCAAAGCTTCTCGACAGATGACTTCTGGAGGATTATTGCTGAAAGAACCCTTTATATCCAAGAAAGTGCCCACAGCATACCACTTTTGTTTCAACTGCGGCTCCAATTTTGCCACAAAAGCATGAAGCGCAGTTTCTACCGAGCAGCCTGCCTGAAAAGCATGCTGCCCTCTATGCAGCGGGAAGGCCAAGAGCACCTCATCCCTAATGTATCTCTCGACCAGCTTCTCCAAAGTCTTCAAGGTAAAAGACGTTAGGCTGATTGGTCGAAAATACGTTGCAGCAGTGTAACCCTCCTTCCCAGGTTTGGGAATGAAGACCACTCTGCTATCCTTCCATGCCGATGGCACGTGTTAGGAGGATATACTTGCCCTAAATAATTTCGTCAGATGAGAGACAACTAGATCCATCCCTTTTTGTAAGAGCGCTGGATGAATAGCATCCGCCCCTGGTGATTTGAAGGGACAGAAGGATCGTCAAGCCCATTTCACCTCATTGTAATCAACGACCTTAGCGGCGGAATTCCAGTCGGCCCTCTTCACCTCTTGGTCCCAGCCTTCCCCCTCTTGATGGGATCGGATTTTCTGATACCCCAGGAGGTAAACTTTCATCAGGTGATTTCGCGTTGCTTCTTTGTCTTTGGCAAACTCACCATTATCGAGCTTTATCAGCCCGAGGCGAGCTTCCGGATTTTTCGCCAGGATCTTGTGGGAGCCTCACTCTTTCCGGAATGTCTTTCGATTCCTCGCAGAAACCCCTCCAATCCTCCTGTTTATAATTTCTTATGCTTTTAGTGTATTCATACTGGGCCATCTTATAGATGTCTTAGTCTGAAGGCCCTACCTTATGCTTTTAGGACAATCGTTCTCATATGATGTAGTCAGAGTCCTTCGCAGGAAATTCGCGGCGTGCTCTGACTTATCAAGACAAATATATCGCAACGCGATATATTTGTGGTCCGAGAGAGACTCCTCATCGGAGACTCTCCAGTCCACTACCCTCCTCCTCAGTGCACCCGAACATAGAGTCAAATCGAGAACCTCACTCCTGTTTTCAGTCTGAAATGTGGGAGTATCACCTCGATTCAGAATCTCCAGCTTTGTGCCCGCTATGTATTCAATTAAATCTCTTCCTCTGTCATTGGTATTTCTGCTTGCCCACACCGCGTTGTTTGAGTTTGCATCACAGCCCAACGGAAGAGGAATCTTGTTCTCTTACCAGTGCCGAAATAGAGCCTCCACCTCCCTGGGAGGCTTGGGTCTCTCGACATCGCCCGGAAAATACGCCAAAGCAATAAACGCCCCCGAGTCTCACCTTGATAACGGTGAGATCTGTGGAGCAGAACTTAGGGTCCAAGATCGCATCTATACCCTTGACGGCTATGAATGCTCTTGGCGCTTCTCCTCGTTGCCCCTTATATATCTACATCATGACATGCCAATTATCCTTTCCCTGTATAACCAGCGTTCTTGGATTAGGGCAAGTCCTGCCTGCACCATTAAAAAGCGTCTGGCCAGAACCACCGAGGGGCCTTTGCTGTGGTGCAGATTAATCTGCATCATGAGGAGTCCCGTCTCAGTTATGAAAAGGCTAATTCAGGGCCCCTTGATAGGGTCGGTAATCCAGAGCTGCAAGGGCTCCAGAAGCTCGCACCTCTCGTGCTAGACTGCCCCCTGAGGAACCATCCACCACTAGCGGTGGGTTAGAAGAGGGTCCCGGAACGGGCTTCTCATTGTTTTTGTTTTGTTTTTCGTGTTTCATTCAATTGTCCTGGAACCACTCAGCCCTTGACACGGCGATCACATCGTAGCTTGGGAGCATGACAACTCGCGCCCTCTATATTCCAGAAGGCCTTGCCATTACCCCCTCTGAAGGATCGCTCCTTAGTTTAGGTCCCACTGACTAGAGTCCGTCAGTTCTCCAGATCAGCTACACCTCGCGATGCAGCCTCTCTAGTTCACCTATCCAGATCTATAGTCCGATGAGACCTTTAAGCTCTTCCACCAACTACAAGGTCCCGTGATTCCTAGGGGTAGAGCTATTTGGATAAGAATTTTACTATTTGTTAGAAATTTTATCTGGTAGAAAATCACCTTTTTTGTTGAAAAATTTTATTATTAGGTTGACAATTTAACGGGTTTGTCGATAATTGGTCAATTCCACTTCGAAATTGTACAATTTTGTTTAAAATTCATGCATATTGTTGAAAATTCTTTTTTTTTTTTGTAAAAATTCATTCTTCTTGGTGAAAAATTAATTTTTTTTGTTCATAGTTTACCTGTTTATTTGAAGGATCATCTTTTTGGTTGAAACCTCATCTACTTAGTTGAAAGTTGAACTACTTTATTCAAAAATCATCTGTTTAAAGATTCTTTTCTTTGGTTAAGAATTAAATTATTTTGTTGGAAATTCATTTATTTTATTCAAAACCACCATGTCATGAGCCTATTACGCCCCAGAAAATTGAGCAATTAAATAATTAATTTCTGATCCAAAAAGTAACTAAAAGTCAATATGTGCATCCATAGTGTGACTAATGTTCTTTTGCATTTGAAAGCATTCCGAAGATTTCGAGTCATAAGTCTTCAAACAATTAAAGTTAAGATTCAAAAAATTGCAATAAATTGAAAAACATTTGAAATTTCCAAAAAATGTCATTGGTTTTAGTAAGTTTAGAATGATTTTAAAAAAATACAAGGGGATTCAAAAGAATTTGATGAAATGTTGAAGAACTCAAAAGATGATTTCTTTTTTAATTGACGAGTAACATTTATTTACTTTTTATTTTATTTTTTTTGTGTATTCTAATTATATAACGCCAGCATATTGATACAAGTTACTACCAAAAAATGAAAAAACAAGCATAATTTAGCATTATTTTCATAAAAATTGTTTAAATAACAAATATTTTTTTGCAATTCGAAAATGTGACATGAAAAAACTGGTCGCAATGTGTATTCATTCACGAAAATTGTTTCAATAATTGCTAAAAATCAACTATTCTTAATTAATCATAATCGCACGTTAATATCTGTCATATTTGATACAAAAGCCATAGATTTCAATTAGCTTATCATTGCGAATCGCTTACCCGTCGACTTCACATGAAGCTCAGGGCTTTTGAAAGTCTTTTAAATAAACTCTACAAATTTTTTAACCTTCAGGTAGCAATTTGATTCATTAATTTGCTGTTATAAATATTTAAAAAATAAATTTTAATGTTGTAACCTGCTGGATATTATTTGTTAGGAGTATTTTTATTGATTTCATAGTGTTTATATAAATAAGAGTAGTTGTGAAAAATGAGATTATTTATTCTTAAAAAAGGTTCGTGGAAAAAAATCTAAATTACCAAAATATCAAAATTCGTACTGCACAACATTTTTTTCCCGAAAAATCAAAATAATAACATGTTTCTTTGGTTCAAGCTCAATAAATTTCAGGTTCGACATATTAAACTTTTTCCAAAATGTGTGCATGTGAGTCAATCTATGAAAAATATGTTCCAGCAAATTTCACACAAATTCTAAATCAGGCAACAAACATTTTTTAAATGTTTTATTATTACCTTCCCATCCCCAACAGACTTTGAAAAGACGAAGGAGTTTGAACAACAGTATTTCTTTGAAATCCCTTAATTTTTGTGAATAAATTTTTTTAATTCCCTTGAAATGTCACAAAATCTCTCTAAATCCAGCAAAATTTCCTAAACTCTAACGATATTTCTTTCAATATTTGATGTTCTATGAAATCCTTTAAAATCCTGAAAATGCATTAAAATGCCATATTGAGAGCCTTTAAAATCCATTAAAATTAGTCAAATCTTTGAAAATCTTATAAAATCCCATTAAATCCATTGAAATTCCTTAAAAATCCTTTGAAATATTTAGAAATCCTCTGGAATCCCTTAGAATCTTTTCATATACCTTAGCTTAACCTGATAAACTTAAAAAATGTTGAATGATTTTGCGGGTAGTAGTAAAATTTCAGCAATTGTGAAGAAAATGTGTTTTTCTGAATATTTTTTTACGGATTGATGGAAAACAAATAAGAATACTAATCTCATTTTATTGTAACTTTAATGTAAAAATAAGAAAGCAATATTCTCACTCAATTTTACCTTACTCGAGTCACGATAAAAACATTCGCTTTAATATGTACGAGTATACAGAATGATGCTACAATCGAAAAATTTGAGGCAACAATAAATTTTATTTTTAAAATAAAGACAATCTCGCATTATTTAATTTTAAATATGGTTTATAGAGGAATAGAATTTTAGATTTTTTAATTATGATTTTTTTTCGCTTTTTCAAAAATAAAAATTGTTGCTAATACACAAAATACTATTTTCTACGGATAGTTAGATGTTGAAATGAATTGTTTAAACAATTCGTTGTTTTTTCAAACAATTTTCTCTTTGAATAGAGTGAGAAAAACGCAATTTTTCGGAATTTTTCGTCTAATTTTTAACTTTTTAATTAAAGCGAGGCAATAGTAAATTATATTTAACAGAAATAATTGTTTGAATAATTTCTTGTGTCTAATTTCTTATGAGGAGGTAATTAATTCAAGTAAACAAACTTGAATTAGTTTACATTTTATCAACTTAATTAATTCAATTTACATTTTGTCAACTTTCAAGTTAGAGCGAGGTAACGATTAATAAAATTTGACAAAAATAATTGTTTAAAGAAATTATCATTGTTTATGATTGTCTTTTTCTATATTAATGACAGATAGAAGCTGTATTTTTCTGAAATTTTGAACTTTTGGTCGACTTTTTACTGAGTGAGATAATAACTAATGCAAGTTCACAAACAAAATTCTTTGAAAAATTTATTATGATATAAAACTATCTTCTCTTAGGGTAATACTAGAAATTGGCGGGTTTTCCTGAAATTTTCAGCTTTTTTTGATCATTTTAGAAAGAAACAAATAATAAATATTGATATTATTCCAAACAAAAATGGTCTCAGTAAATACTTCAAGGAAAATTTATATTCAATATGATGCATATAGAAAATTTAAAGACTATTTCAAATATCTGTCAAAGCAAAGTAAAAAATTTCAGAAAAAACCGCTACTACGTAGCATTACCATAGTAGACGATAGTTATAAACAATAATAAATTGTTGAGACGATTATGTGTGTTAACTTGAATCAATTATTACATCACTAAGTGAAAATTTGTCAAAAAGTAGAGAACAATAATTATTTGTTTCAACAATTAATTTTGTTAATTTTTTTCGATCTTCACCTCGCTCTAAGTAAAGAGTGGCCAAAAAAGTTGAATTTCTTACGAAAAAAACCGCAATTTTCGAGCATTATTCAAATATAATATTATTTAAAATAATGATAAATTTTTTAAACAATTAGGATTGTTGATTTCAATTAAGTGTAACCTTACTTTTAGTAAAAAGTTGACGAAAAGTGAAATTTTTTGGAAAAAGCCGATACAATATAGCATCACTGCAGAAGAAGATAGTTATAAACAATAATAATTTGTTTGAAAAAGTATACTTTCTAAACTGCATTCATTTTTACCTCGCTCCAAGTGAAAAGTAAATTAAAAGTCGAATATTTAGGGGGGAAAACCGCAACTTTCTAGCATTATTTAAAGAAAATATTATTGAAAATAATAATCAGCTTTTGAAAAAATTATGTTAGCTTCAACTAATTATCACATTACTCTCATTGACAAGTAGACAAAAAGTTGAACAATGTTGAAAAAACTGCAACTTTTCAGCATTACTCTAACAAAATATTATTTATAATTATTGTAAATTGTTGTAACAATTATTTATGTTATATTAAATTGATTTTTACCTCGCTCTAATTGAAAAGTTAAAAATAATTTTAAAAAATCGCGTTTTTCTAACTCTATTCTATGACGAAATTGTTAAAAACAATAATAAATTGTTTAAAAAATTTACGTATAGATCTATTTATCAATAGTAAATAGTATTTTATGTATTAGAACCACAAAATATCATTTTTTTCTAAAAAAGATGCATTTTTGGACAACAAAATTTTTGTACACAAGATACTAAGATTTCAAAGATTTCCAAAGATTTCACGAAATTTCTAAATATTTCTGAAGATATCTTAGGGTTTTGAAAAATTATTCAAAATTTCAACATTTCTGAAGTATTTTGAAATACTTCAAAGGATTTCTAATTATTTCGAGTGATTTCAACAGATTTAAAGAGATTTCGAGGCATTTCAGAGGATTTCAAGGGGTTTTAGAACAACTTAACAGATGACAAAGAATGCTGTGGGTTTTAAAGCGATTTAAAAAGATTTAATCGTTCTTTAATAATGTCTTTAGAATGTTAAGATTTGAAAGACTTTCAGCATTTTCAATGGGTTTCATAATATTTCAGGGCATACAGAAAACTTTCAAGGGTTTCCATGGATTTCAAAGAATTTTTAGGAATCGCAAATTATTTAAGAAGATTTGAGAGATTTTCGAAGTATTTAAAAATATTTCAAGGGCTTTCATAAAATTTCAAGTGATCCCTAAACATTTTCGGGAATTTCAGAGGATTTCTACGGCGGTAAAATGTTATGCCTTTTATGTTTCATTTTTACTGAACTAAATATCCTAAAACTATTAATATCCACTTGAAGACAGTAGTTTTCATCTATTAAATTACAGAATATTATTAATAAGCTCTTGTAGCTTATGTTGTAATATTTTCAATGTTATACCTACAAAAATTTTATGATTTATTTTTTAATTGAAGAGTAACATTTGTTACTTTTATGTTTTTGAACTTCAATTAAATAGCGTGATTGTGAAACAATAAGAAGGCCAAATAGTGAAACTTCTAAATATACTACGTCATCTCCAAACACACAGCACATTGATACAAGTATGTACTCAAAAATGGAAAAACAAGAAATAATTACGCATTTATTCTATTTCACCTTACTTTATTTCCTTGATAAAGTATCTGATGACGCACTTGACATGTTCATAAAAATTGTTTGAATAATAAACAGTTCTTTTTGATTTAAAAAATGTAACACCCAACTATATTTGGCAACACATTTCTAGTTCATTTGGCAAAAAAATAAAGCCTATTCATGAAACAATGGTCGAAATGTGTATTTGCTTACAATAATTGTTTCAATAATTGCTAAACATCAGTTATTCTTAATTAATTATAATCGCACATGTCTGTCAGATTTGATACAAAATATATGGATTTCAAATAGCTGATCATTGCTCATCGCGAAAAAATTTCTTTCTTTCGTTAATTTGTTTATAACATTGAAAACACTATTTTTCTTACTCTCACCCACTGGATATTTTTTTGAGTTGGTTGCTACATCAATGTATGACGGGATTCATTGAATTCAAATTTTTCAAAAAGAGATGGTATAATTGGTGTTAATTATCCCAGTGCGAACCTGGAACAACGATGCGCATTCTGGTTTCATATGTGAAGCTGGTACCGCCGCACATTTAATTCCAAGTTTCTTAATCTTCAAATAGCAATTTCACTCATTAATTTGTTAGAATAAAAATAAAATTTAATGTTGTTAACTGCTGAATATTATTTGTTAAGAATGTCTTTATTGATTTCATGCTGTTTTACCTAAATATAAATAGTTTCGAAAAATGAGATTGTTTATCTTGAAAAAATTTAATGGAACAAAAATGTGTGGTGTTTAACATTTTTTTTAAATCACGAAAAGAATCGCAAATCCCAAAATTCGTGAAGCACGACATTTTTTACCCCCTGTTATATTCCAAAATTTCACAATTTTAATGTAGTGCCTAAAATTACCTTACCCTACACGGTACAAATTATATCGTCACCAATTATACACGAGTGCGTTATCGATCTTCTCTGAGCTTGAACTTAACTATGGTAACTGTGCTACAGTCGGTAATATAGAAACCACAAGATACTCAAAGTGTCACCATGGAGAGTTAAGAACTCGGAGAATGTCGATAAGTTAACCATGATCGATTACTGAGTCTGTAATTGCAGACTCTGCCGCTATAAGCAGGGGCGCCGGAACGTTTCGAAAGCGGGTGTTGAGTTGTTCAAGCCAAAGTTTTATAGTAACCGCTTTTTCGAGTGTTTTCCGGAGTTGCTGTAAAAGCATGAAAATTTCCCGTGTTGAATTCCACAGAGTTCGAGAGTTGAAACGCGCGAATCAAAGAGACGATGCGAACACCGAAACGTTTAGCGAAGCGGATGCATTAGTCATCTGAGTCACTCACCACGAGGTATCAATATCATCGGTTGCCCGATTATGAACGTGCTCTTTCAAGAAGTTAAATGAACGTGCTTTTTTTAAAGTTAAACGAACGTGCCTTTTCAGAAAGTTAGATGAACGTGCTCACGATTGTAAATCCTATCTTTAGCATGGGGACGCGAAATTATATAAACCCCAGATTCATCCCTGTAAATCGTCTTACGTTCGCGGCAGTCATACTGTTCACTTCGATCTACGAATAACGAATCACTTTGACAACGTTACGGCCTCTATCTCATTTTGACCGAAGAAACGCTCTGATTAATTCGTGGTCTTTCAAATTTAATTTAAAATAGTTAGCGTTAACTATTGAATTACTTCCAAGTATATTCAATATAATATCCGGTAAAACTCCGTCGGTGTTTTACGTCATAAGCGGAGATCCAACCGACAAAGCAACTCTCTCGCCCTTTTAAGCATAGAAAGGTGCATGTAAAGTTTATTTTATGTAACTCTTTACTCTGTTCGTATTCTTCATCATAAATAAATTGTTAAAGCAACGATATCTCACTTATTCAAACATTGTAAGCTGACGCAGTCCGCGTAGGGCTGATAGGTCACACACAAACCCATAAACAAATAATTGGTCAGGTCTTACAAGCCTGACATAATCAGCACACTGGTCTATCTCTTTACCTATTTTCCATACTATCCTCGCCTTTTGCTCGGGACGTGACACCCCTAAAAAGCAAAGCGATAACATGTTTGGTTCAAGGCGAAGAACTTTCAGGTTCGACAAGATACTTGTAAATAGACATTGTCACGTAATTCTGGATCATACTATGTCACCTCTGCCAATAATACTTGATTAGAAGTTATTGCTTCAAAAACAGGGAAAATTAGAATTATTTACACTCTCACTCAATCTTAACTTACTCTAGTCACGATACAAAAAATCGCTTTGATATGTACGTACACACAGAATGATGCTATATTCGGAATACTTTGTGCCCTTACGCATTCCTTCCTCGAAAATGAGTGACAAGAGAAACGGAGCCAGTTCAACTTTCAGGTACTCAATCAACTCTTCGTCTGACTTTTTTGCGACGCACATTCTATAAATTTAACAGAGTCGAAGCCATTATTGATTATGATTGAGATTCCAACAGTACCAACCTCTTGAAACATGTGACAATTTATGGTGTCGTCTCCAATAAATCCAGTGCAAAACTCAAAACTTGCGTAATTTTTTATTGTAAATTTCCAAAATTAAAATTTTCGCTGAGTCCAGGGGAGCTGGAAGAGGGCGGCTAGATTCACCGAAATTCGGTGAGCGTAGCACAAATATTTTCGGTGATCCTAGACACTTTGTTTTTAAAAATTTTAGAAAAAGTGGATAATTTGAAGTATATTCAAAAACTTTAGGAATTTTTAAGAGATTCAAAAATAATTTAAATCTTGCGATTTACAAAAATTTCAAAGAAAATGTATATTTTCGACCTTTTTTTAAAAAAGGAGCTTTTTCAGAATTTTGAAAGGCTTCCAGAGAATAAATTTTTTTATAAGATAACTGGAGAATTTTTTAATAATTCCTCATTCAAAAAAATGAGTTTTGATAGAAAATCGAAAAAAAAAATCAAAACACTTCAAGTTATTACCCAAATTTTCCAAAAAGAATGTGGAATACTTTGAAGCAAAATTTTTCGGATTTTCAAAATGACAAATTTTTTTGAAAAATACGTGTAAGTTTAAAAGATGTTCAGAAGTTTTGAAGATATTCAAAAATAATTTAAAACTTCGAAAGACTTCAAGAAAACTAAAACAAAATGTAAATTTTTGATGTTTTCGAACAAAAAGCTTAGAAGCTTTTTGAGAATTTTGAACGGTTTCAAGAGAGTAAAATAATTTCCTTCAGATTCCTGGGACATTTTAGACTCGTATTTCAATTTGAAAAATTATTTTGAGGAGAATATTTAAATAGATTTCAAAACATTTCAAAATATTTTCGAATTTGTCAAAAATGAAGACGAAAGATTAATTTTTTTAATTTGATGAAAATTCGAATAATTTCTAAATATATTTATAAAAAAACTGTCTGCCGTGACGAAATATGTATTTATACAAAATTATATGAAAGTAATTTCTATTTTTAAAGAATTAACACAAATTTTAACAAAATGTACCTACATTTTTTTAATTTCCGATAAAAATATAGAATACATATTTTGAAAGGTTACAAGAGAATAACAATTTTTTCTTAAGATTCATGGAAATTGAAAATAATTTTCATAGATTTCAAAAGATTTTTTACAATTTTCAAAAAAGAATCTGAGATATTTTAAGACATTTTATCAATTTGCAACATTTTTTTGAAGGTTTGGAAAAAATTTGAAAAAACAGAGAGAATATTTTGAAAAAGAAGTTTTTTAACAAATTTTGAAAGGTTTCAAGAAAATATCAATTTTTTTATTTCATCCATATTTTCCATTTTTCTTAAAGTTCACTTATCATTAATAGGAATCATGTGTATCAAAAGTAGTTATTATCAGTCTTATTAAAAGACTCATAAAATGCGCTCTGAATGACAGAAGTTTTATCTGGATTTAAAATTCTGATTTAAATTTTTTTTTAATTGTTCCTTCAACTTCGTTTTTTTTTTAATTTACAGTACAAATACATTTGAAAGAAGTAAAAATTGGATTTTAATGACTTTATTTCATCTTTGAATTGAAGAAATGATTTGTATCATATAGTACAGTATATGATTGTGAATTTTTTCTAATCATTTTTTTTTATCATTTACAAAAAAAAGTTCTTTTTTAAATAAAATACTGCCTGAAATTTAAGAAATTTATACAATTTAATTTCTTTGAACCAAGAAAATTATTATTTGTCAACCAAATTATGTACTGACTCTTATTATTCGTCAAATTTTTAGCTTTGTTAAAACAATGAATAGGAAATATTGTGCAAACAAATTATTTACACACTTGATCTATTCCACCTTATTTTATTTCCACTAACATGAATGCCTTTAATT
Organism: Andricus grossulariae; assembly: GCA_011634705.1. Lineage (NCBI taxonomy): Eukaryota > Metazoa > Arthropoda > Insecta > Hymenoptera > Cynipidae > Andricus > Andricus grossulariae. Next base: position 25,844 of record JAABKJ010000719.1, on the reverse strand, counting down.
TAATATTTGCACACCAATAAAAACCTGACGCAATTCTATCAATCTGAAAAGCAAGCATTTGATAAACACGTATATTATTTTTTCATCAATAACAATTTCCAGGAATTGCAAACATAAAAATTTCTTTTAATTTATGGCAAAAAGTTCTGCATGTTCTAAATGAGAGTTTGCTATATATGACAAACTTGATTTCGTACATTTTTTTTGTGGACACATGAATCTTTTACAAAACAATATTATATGAATAAATAATATATTTGAACATTAAAATAACTAGTTTGTAACAATTCGGCATAACTACAAAATAATTATTTATTTCGAAAGATTGAAATAATTAAAATACGTCTTTTGAATCCCCAAACAACATATCATAAATTTAAAAATTGTAGTTAAGAAAACCTCCCTGCGCAAAAAGAACCAATCACCCTCAACGAACAAAAAACGTAAAAATTTCCCTGATAGATTGTGGAAATTCGAATTAGTTTATTTTTTTATCTTTTAATAAAGATTACGAATTTGCTCCACCACCATTAATTTGGTAAATAAATATTTTCAAACAAGTGATTGTATTTAATGTGAAATTTTTGTTTCTGAATGTTTCTAAACATTATTAATGGAAAGAAAATTTTAATTTACAAATGATTATTTAATATTGAGAAATAATTATGTTCTTAATATTTTTTCTGCCACACTATAATCTGTAAACTTTTTCAACCTTTTAAAGAGATGAGATAAATGAAATTATGGTATAGTTGAGAAAAATGTGGATACCGGTGACAAAAATTACCGGTTGCGAGAATAAGATTTCTGGGAACATTTTTTATGATTTAGGTATATAATAATATTATTAATTATAATCGATCAATATGGGATATAAAATATTTGTGCATATTCAGGGTGTTTATCACCTTCTTTTTAAAAGTAGTTCTGTTTTCGATTTTAAAAATTGGTTTCGGGTGTATATATTATTTTCCTTATTTTCCATCGAACATTGCAATCATTTGGCAAACTTTGTGAAAATTATTTGCCTTGAATAAGCATCAGCTTAAGAATGTATGAACTCAAATGTCTAAAGCAGGTTATTTCAATTTTATAGCTTTTTCATGCAAAGGATACTTTGAGGTCTTTCTAAATCAAAAGTTGTAAAACTTAACTAATTACTACCGAAATTTTACAGACTCGATTGGCAAAAAGTGAGCCGCAAAAAAATAGTAGGACATTACTAATTCGATTAGTCAATATATTTTCTAATTCGAAAGTGGAAAGTTACTTATTGCTTGACACAAATTAATAAATTTATTTATGACGGTTCATAATAATAAAAAAAGGTTTTTTCAAGTGGAAGACGTGGAAAATAGGAAAGTTTAATAAAATAACGCGAAGGTAGCATTTTTAACTCTATTGAAATAATAAGGAGGTGAAATTATAAACGCGATGTAGCCTGTCCCAATTTAAAAACATTGCCTTCTAATTGTTTAAACAAAATGAAGAAAGGTGAGGATTTTTTACAATCTTAAAATGACAAGGGATCTATGGTCGTCGATGGTCTCCGAATTAATTATACACAATCAAGATTTTCATGAGCTATTTTTCAACAAAGTTTACTTTTAGATTTTCGAGATCCTTTTTTGGTTGTACATTTTTAACTCTATTGAAACAATAAAAAGGCCCTATTCTGAAATTGCAAACGTGACCTGGCTTGTTTCCATTTTCAAAATATTACCTACTGATTGTTTGCACAATATCAAAAAAAATAATACAATTTATTGAAGGAAATTCCGTAATATTAAATAAAAAATTATGAAATTTGTAACTAAGTTTTCTTACATGTATTCTTATTCTCTTACATTTATCATCACTTTACGAAACATATAACAACATTAAACTTCCAAACGCGTTTTATAAGCTTGATACAGAAATTTCCAACAGGAGAACAGGCATCAAGCCAATTAAATAAATTTTAAGCAATTGTGTTTGTTGAACCAAAGAATCAAGACGTTGAATGATAATTTTTCGAATAACAAGTCCAATTTAAAGTTAATCCGACGTTTGCACAGCTTTTTATATAAGATTTTAATGTGCTAAATACAATAATTCTTCAGTATTTTCCTAATTGTATATATTTTTGTCCCATATGCCTTATTTTTTATCAATCTGGTATTTTAATGTTATAGTTATATATTACGTCGTTTTTTATGGCTTAAAATAATATCAATCGAAAAATATTAATCAGGGACAAAAATATTCTACGCTAAAGCAATAAGCAATTCGAGGATATTCCTTTATCTGAATTCTTTCTTGCGAATTCTTGGACATTTAATTTTTTTAATATCTGACGATCAAGTGATTTTTTAAGGCAAAAAAAACTTTGTACACGTTTTTTTAAGATTGGGCACGGAAATTTATGTCGAAGTTCTTAATCTATCAAAAATATGTTACTATTTATTTAATATGTTACGCAGTAAAATTTTATAACATTTTTGTATGTTTTTAATGACCAACCTTACACTGGTAGATAATTCTTGAAAATTCGTTATAAATTTGTAGCGTTTCCGAATTATGAAGAATATCACTTTGTACGAAGCTACGCGTATTTGAATTTTGCACTTTATTACTTTTTTTTAAATCCAAAGTTCTTTAAACCTCTATAAATTTTAAACCAATTGAGATATATTAGATTTCTTCCGAAATCCTGATAAGGTTTCACTGAAAATCTTTAAAAAATTTCTTACTTAAATCGAATGTTCTCATTTTTTTTGCAAAAAACGACAGGTATGTTCTAGGAAATTTCACCATAAATGTTTGCACATCTGAAAAAGTACTATAAAAATACGTGTTGATCTTTAGTGATATCTTTATTGTTGAGGGTAAAATTAAAAAATTATATTTAGGAGGAAAAAAAAATTTCCTGGTCTCAAAAATGGTGTAGCTCACATAAAGATAATTGGATGCCTTCCTCGCATGAAAAGAAACTGTGAAAAAATATGACAAAAAAAGTAAAAAAGTTCAGGTTTTCCAGAAAATATTATAAAATGTTGTCTTTCAATTATCAAGACATAAAAGAAATAAATAAGAAAATAAATACTCAAATTTTTAATGACGAAAGATGAATATTCAACCAAAAAAGAATCACTTTCTGCTAAAAAGAGATAGATTTTCTTATTGGCTTCTATTAATTCAGTTCAAATTTAAATATAACAACAAGAAAAAAGATAAAAGATTGGATTTGTGAAAAGAGCTTGCGATGGATAAATAAGAATTTGGATAGTTTATGGATTAAAAAATAATATTTCAAATAAAAATAGTGAAACTCTAGGCTTATAAGATCGTATTAAGACTTTGCGCGGCACGGGGGGGGGGGTGGAGAGGTCAGAGCAGACCTTATCGTAAAATTGGGAAAGGAAGGATTATAAATTTAAGAGAAACGTCTTACGAAATTTATGGATGTCCCGTAAGCAAATTAAAATAAATATTTTTAACTGACCAAGACCGATTAAAAAATCGCAGAAAATGTTTCATGGGCCGATTAAATAATTTTTAATTCTGCAAAGTCTTAAGAAAATTCTAGGTCATGGTTTCAGAATAATTTAGTTTTTGGGTACATCATTCTAGAGTGCAACTAAAAGGACAAGTATTTCATAAACTGACCAAATTTTTGTACATAATCATTTGAATAAATCTATAAAAATTATGAATTGTTTAGATAAAGCTAAGAAATGACTTATTTTCTTTCGAAACACCTGATTCTCAAGTCATTTTAATAAAAAATTTCGTGGTGAATCTGTGTCAGGTAAAATAGATAAAGTGTGTAAATAATTATTATCGTTACATTGCAATGCAATAAAATTTGTAAGCGCGTTATCTTAGAAAAGTTGACGTAGGCTATTAACAAGTTTCGCAATATTCCAGTCTCATATTTCAATAAAAGTGACAATTTTACATAATGCCGTTGTTTTATCAAGCTTTTCTATTTGTCGCGTTTCGAATTTTTACAATCATCTTTTAATTAATGTATAAAGTTCTACATAAATTCATATATATTCATAGCAGTATTTTTCCACTATTGAATTAGTAAATATTTTTCGAATTAAATTATTGATTTCCAACTTATCTCTGATGGCTCACTTTTATTTAACTCAATTAGACAAATTTCAGTAGTAATTAGTGAAATATCAATTTAGATGTAAGGAGTATAGAAAATAACTGAATCAACATAATATTTTCAATTTCAGTACATTTTTAAGAAACTGTAATAATAAAGCAGAAAAGTGTGACAAGAATATGAATATTGCTAGTAGATTAATAACTTCCTTCATGTTATCAGCTTATTCAAGCGTTATTTTTTCATTCTAAGAGAGGAGATTCTTTTTTTGCTAATTTCACGCTGCGGAACAAATTTTAATTTTTTTTCAAAAATTCTTTTACCAGTTGTTTGGATGTCGTTTGGATGCGTTTGGAAACTCACTTTTGACGTTTGGACGACGAAATTGTGTGAGTTATCGAACAAAAAAGTCATTGGCATCATACTCGCGAGCAGTGCCTTCTCAAGTGGTAGTGACCTCCTTTGGTCAGCCGAGTCCTCAAATATAATATGATGTGTCAGACATCCTGACAAGAAGGTTTGTCAAAAAATCAAATTTTTAGAAGACATGCATGATTTCAGCCCTTTTTCATTCCTATGAAGCGGGGCTAAAATTCTACTTTTCATGAGTAAAGTGACTTCATACGCAAATGATAACACATTATACACCTGTCAGTACACGTTTTGAGTTAATCGACCCCCTCACCGGGAAAACTGTGGTACCGAAACTTTCCAAAAATTTTGAAAATTTTTGGATTATCGCAATTTTCGTATATTTTTACAATTTTCTAAATTTCTATGATATTTAAAATTTCTGAATTTATCAAATGCTCAATTTTCTAAAATTTCGGAAATTTTCTAAAATTCGTAAACTTTTCTACAATTTGTAAACTTTTCTTAAATTTGTGAAATTTTTAAACTTCTAAATTTCTAATATTTTTGAATTTTATGAAATGTTTATAATTTCTAAAATATTCAAAAAAATTTAAGTTCCCAAAATTTCTAAAATTTATGAAATGTGCAAACATTTTAAATCTCCAAGACTATTCAATTTTCTAAAATTATCAACAAATTTCAAATTTTCCAAATTTGTCAAATTATGAAAATTTCTAAAATTCCTAAAATTTTCCAAATTTATAAAATTGTCAAAATTTCTAAATTTATAGAAACGTCTCAAATTTTCAAAATTTCTAAAAGTACCCAAATTTCTTAAATTTTCAAAATGTCTAAAATATCAAAAGTTTAAAAAATTTCATATAATGATTCAAATTTGTAAAATTATCAAAATTTCTAAACTGTTCAAAATTTCTACAATTATAAAAACATCTAAAATGCACATGTGTCCAGACTGTCACTAACCAAACCAGTCTACTACTTTACTGTGTTTTCGAAAAAAAATATATTATGAACCAAAGGGGAGAAGCGGGACTCTGTTGACGTGTGCTGAACAAAATAGATAATTTCAGTCGTTTTTTCTGACACAGGCATGATTTCTGTTCATATATGGAGGAATTTTGGAAACGTAATTTATATATTTGTATAAATTCAGGAAGTTTTAAAATTTTGAAAATCTATGGTAAATATAAATAATAAAAATTTTGAAATCATTAGAACTTTCAAAAACTTCAAAGTTTTAAAGAAATGTGAAAAATTATAAAAAATTTTATAAATTTGAAAAATGGTGTCATTTTTATAATTTGAGAAATTTGTAACATTCTATGAATTATAGAAATATTAGAAATTTAGATAATTTAGACATTTTTGCCCATTGTTAGAAATATTTAACATTTTAGAATCTTTAGAAAATTTCAAAAATTTTGGAAAATTATAGATATTTCAGACCTTTTGGAAATTTTATTAATTTTGGTAATTTTATATTTTGATAATTTTATAAATTTTGAACATTTTAGAAAATTTGATAATTTAAAAAGTTTTAAACATTTAATACAATTTAAAAATTTTAGAAGTTTTGTCAAGTTTAAAAATTTTGAACATTTTAGAAATTAGGAATAGAATAATATATGTTATGGGAAATTAATTGGTCCTTATGCATCTTGATCAATCCAAATAATCAAACTCATTTAATTCAAATAAATATTTCGTTGAAGGACTGATCAGTTTTTAACAAATCTGAAACTTTTAAACCAAGGAAAGGATTTCCTTGAACGTACGAAATATTTATTTTAATCAAAAAAAAATACACCCGAAAGATGAATTTTTTATCTAGAAGATTAATTTTCAGACCAAAAAGATGAAACAAAAAGTTTGAGAGTTCAGAAAAAACCGCAAATCCTTAGCATTACTCTGAGAAAAAATAATTGAAAACATTAATAAATTATTTCAACAACCGTATTTGTTAACTTGCATTATTTATTACTTTACTAAGTAAAATGTGGGTAAAAAGTTAAACATGTGAAAAATAGTCGTAAATTTGAGAAAAAACCGCAACTTGCTGGCATTATTCAAATTGAATAGTATTAATAGTAATAATAAATTGTGTTCAACAATTAATTTTGTTAACTGTAATTCATTATTTAACTCACTATTATTGAAAATTGGACAAAAAGAGGATTTTTTAAACTGCAATTTTCTAGCATTATTCTAAAAGAATGTTTTTAAAAATAATAATAAACTGTTTCAACAATTGCGTTTGTTATGAGTAATTAAGTATAACCTCACTCTAAATAAAAATCAGACAGAAAGTGGAAACTTTTTGGAAAAACCACGAATCGCCATCTCTATTCCAAGAGGAGAAAATTGCTGAAAACAATAAATTGCCTAAAAAATGTATTTGAACACCTCATTATTAGTATAAAGTAGCATGTTCTATATTAGAAACAATTTGCATTAAAAAACGCAAAAAAAAATCATAATTAAAGCCAAAAACTTGCGAAAACCATTTTTTCACTTATCGGGTTTTTTGAACCTCATTAAACATACTTATTGGGGTGATATTTAAGAAGTAATATTTTATTCGTTTTCCATGGCTATTAGTGAAGGGAAATGTTGAGTTTCAACTTGATTTGGCTAATATTGACGATTCTGAATAAAATTTACAAAAACTTATTGTTTTCCTATGGGAAATGCGTGTTAGACTTCATGGGGCTTGCGCCACCTCTAAGTATCATTTTCTTACAAAAAAATAAAAAAATGGATTTATTTTTCTGCGGATTCGAACAAAGGAAAATTTTTGTGCAAAAAGATTCCTGTTGACGCAAATGCAAATCTTCGCAACCTTAAATTCAGGAGGAAATTCCATTAACTTCAAGAAAAAATTCAATCGAAAAATATCAATTTGTTCTGCAACAAACTGATCCAAGAATGTAGCGGTCATTTGTTTCTTTATATGGACACAGAGTTTCGTATTAATTGAATAGGGTTTCAGCAAAAACAGTATCTTCAGATTTACTATCATTATTATGAAAAACGTACTGGATTTATTATTCATGAAGTATTTGTAATTTCGCTACACTTTTGCTATACTTTTTTATTGTAAATTTTTATTGTACAACACCTTCAAAACCTATCGGATCAAACAGTGAGACCTTAGGACTTTAGTGAGCATGTGTAGATAAGATCCACTCTCGCCTAAAACATTTTGAGGAAAAGTAAATAAGGTTTTGATGAAATGCCTGAATCCGTTAAATGCGTTGTACCGCCTCAATGTGAATAATAATTCTTTTCAATAACAAGATAACGGCTAGTATATATGCAAGTGACACGTATGCCAGATCTTTTTCGTGGCAGCTTCTTTCATCTTTGCAAAACAAGTCTTCTGTCTGCGGAGAAATGAGGGGTATTATTTGTACCCTGCTCTTTACATTCATAATATTTCTCAATTATGCTGGTAGGTAGATTATATTGTCATTCCAAATCAATAATATATAAGAATATCTTACACCCCGATATCCAATATGCAAAAATTATGTTTTCGTATAAAGCATGTACTCTAAATCAGTTGAAACATATGTTATTTTAATTCCACCTATATTTCATATTGCTGCGTATTTATGCATTTGAGGAAAAAGTGCCTTACTATTTGTTATAAAATCATTTGTTATCATTTAGCTATCTTTAATAAAATCAATTTATATTCAGACTTATTCTTTTTCTTTGGAAAAAGAACTTCTTTATCGGACTTCTTCTTTTCATTTGAAAAAACTATTTATTTCAATTAGTTGAAACATATGTTATTATAATCTCACTTGTATTTAACCTTGCTCCGTCATTATATATTAACTAAAGAACCCAGACTTTTTCTATTTCTCTAAAAAGAAAAAATTCTTTTCCAGACTTTTTTTTCATCAGAAGAATTTTTTTCTGGTTCAAATCAGTTAAAAAATATGCTATTATGATTCCACGTATATTTCATCTTACTGCGTAATTATATATTTACTGAAAAAGTGTCTTACAAGTTCTTTTAAAATCAGTTGTTATGAATTATTCATCATCATTTTTTTAAATATCAAATAAAATCCAGATTTCTTCGTTTTCTTTGAAAATTAAAACTTATTAATACTTCTTTGAAAAAAAAACTTTTCGATTGAATTAATTGAAACCTATGTTATTATAACTGCACGTGTATTTCATCTTGCCTAATGTCTTACTATTTGTTACAAAATAATTAATGATAATTTATTCATGATAATGTTTCATAAAATCAATTTAAATTTAGACTTTTTTTTCTTTTAGGCGAAAAACTTCTTCAGATTTTTTATTTTTCTTTAAAGGGGAAAGTTTTTCCCTAAATCAGTTCAAACATATGTTATTATAATTTCACGTGTATTCTATCTTGCTGCGTAATCAAGTATTTACCGAAAAAGTGTATCTTACTATTTGTTATGAAATCATTTATTATAATTTATTCATAATCATTTTTTATAAACTCAATATAAATGTAGACTTATTTTTCTATAAAAAGAAAGACTTCTTCAAACTTTTTTTATTTTATTTTTTTCAGAAAGAGGTTTTATTTGAAATAGTTGCAACATATGTTATTATAATTTCACGTGTATTTCACCTTGCTGCGTGATTACGTATTTACCGAAAAAGTGTCTTACTACTTCTTATAAAATCATTTGTGATACATCATTTTTCATCGTTTTTTAAAGAACCAATTTAAATTCAGACTTCTTTTTTTTCTGGCAAGAAAAACTTCTTCAGACTTCTTATTTTTCTTTAAAAGGAAGAATTTTTCTTTAAATCTTGCTATGTAATTATGTATTTACATAAAATTTGTCCTAATAATTGTTATAAATTTATTTCTCATAAATTATTCATCATCATTTTTCATCAAATCAGTTCGAAAACAAACTTCTTTTTTTATGAAAGAAAGACTTTTTCTTGGAATGAGTTAAAACATATGTTATAATAATTCTACGTTTATTTCAACTTGAGGCGTAATTACGTATTCACCAAAAAATGCTCTTACTAATTGTTACAAAATCATTTGTGATGAATTACTTGTCTTAATCTTGGATAAAATCGAATCGAATACAGACTTGGTAATAATAAAAATATGTCTTCACACGAACGATTTCTGATTAAAGAACTTTGGGCAATGGACAGCAATAAAAAATTCGCATTGCCCCCGCCAAGGCCGAATCGATTTGGGACTTATCCGCCAGGTGCTACGTTTTGGAAGGATGGAAGGCTGGCTGGATTCATGGATAGACAATTGAGGAATTTTGTGATCGATCGGGCTGGTTTTCCATTTGAACCACTGGTGCCAACAAGGGGTAAAGTGGGGCACATGAAATATTAATTCGCATGATTGCTTGGATTTAGAAAAACAACGCAATTCATTCTTTCTTTGACAATTATTAGAAAACGTCCATTTATTACGTGAGAATTATTTTTGAAATTTTAGACCCTCCCCCCAAAACGCATTTCCAGATTTCATGGGATTTCAAAGGATATTCAATATTTTCAGTAACTTGAAAGTACTTAAACAGATTTTAAGGAATTTCAAAAGACTTCAAGAGCTTGAATAAAATGCCTAATTGAACATTTTTTCAACGGATTTTACAAGATTTCAAGGGACTTCAAGGAGTTGAAACATATATCCAGAGACTTCACTGGATTTCATAGGATTTTGATAGATTTTGAGGGATGTTAAGGCATGAGGAACGATTTTTGCGGATTGCAAAGAACTTTATGAGATTTCGATTAATTTTCAAGAAGTCGCGGTCTTTCAAAGGATTTTAAAGGATTTCATGTGATACCGAAATATTTTCACGAGTTCTGGAAGATATCAGGCGACTTGATGGGATTTTGAGGATTTAAAGGGTTCTAAAGAGATTTCATAAAATTTAAAAAGTTTTCAAGATATTCCAAAAGCTTCGACAAGATATCAAAGGATTAAAATATATTCTAATATATTGTCAATTCCCGCAAATCCTTTTGAAAATTTTGTTAGACTCCGTGAAATAAAAAAAATAATTTTGAAATCGCTTTAAATCTTGAGAATCACCTAAAACTCCTTAAAATCTTCAGAAATAGTTCAAATCCCTGAAACTTCATGAAATTTTTCAAAATATGAAATCTGGTTGAATTACTGTAAAATTGATTGAAATCTTAAAAATTAATAGAAATCTTCTAGAGTCACCTGAAATCTGTTGAAATATATTAAAATCCATTAAAATCGAAACCGATTAGAATTTTTAAACTCCTTTAAAATTCCTAAAAAACATTTTGATATACCGTGAAATTTTCTGGATCGCATAAATTCTTTCACAATACCTTCAAATTTCAAAACTTTCCTTAAAATCCTCTGAAATCCTTTGAAATTTTACAAAATGCTTCGGTATTTTTTGAATTTCATTTGAAATCCTGTGTTTTTTTTAATATTCAAAAATCTTTTCAAATGATGGGATTGAAATGTGATGGAGATGAGGCATCTGAAATTCCTTGACATTTTTCAAAACCTCGTCTAACGTGGAAAGAAATGTTATATTTTTTATACATCAAGTACAAAATTTAGAATCTCACGTAAGAAAGGGATGTCACAAGAATCTTATTATTTCTTACAATACGGAGGTTTGAAGGGACTTCGCAAAATTTTGAAATTATTCACGGAATTTCAAGGACTTGAATTGATTTTTAGAGATTTCACGGGATCTTCGTTTTCAAGCGACTTCAAGATATTGTGTACGATCTCGATGGAATTTGAAGGATTTAAAAGAATTTCTACACTATTTGAAAATTTTGAGGGATTTACACAATTTCAGAAATAATGAACGGTATTTTAATGGACTGCAAAGAGATCCAGGGATTTCTCGATTCTATCTTTATTGGACGTATTTTATATAAAATATTACTTAATAGAAAAGAAATATGAAAAAGAATATAAAGTATAAAAAGTTATTTCAACAGACAAAATAGGTGTTCATCATCATATTCTAAAAACATAATCAGACAGAGTAAACTAGCCTGAGAAATACTTTTGACCCCCCTCTCCCTCCCTAATAAGCTTTGCGGAATCAATGAGCGCTACCTTACTAGACTCGCAATTTAGTACAACTAAGTAGTTCTTAATTAATTACTTAATCTTAAAAATAATTAGTAACCATATTCTTCCTCCTGTCAGCCTATCTTCCTCAGGCTGCTCATGTGTATCGTGATTCAAAACTTATTGGAGTCCTCAAGAATGAAGAGATTATAGGAAAATATGATAATGGTAATTCAAAAACTAAAATACAATGTAAAACAAATATTAGAGAATTCTGCCTTGAACGCCTAATTTTCCCCCTAATTATGGAGTTCTGACTCAATGATATTTTCTACGATTATATTAATCATTAGGTTTTTTTTTCTTTTATCAGGTTGGCATGTGATACTTTCACCTAAAAATGGTGATGAAGTTAAGAACGAAGAAGATAGAATTCTTGCGAAATATCATGACGGATGGGAAGCGGTTTCACATCACCGAGCGGGACATTAAAAATATAATTTAATTTCTAAAAATACAATCTAAAGAATAAATTCTGCAGAATTGTGCCCAAAATGTCCAGTTTTTGTTAATTAAGATGTTATTCAAGATCTATAATTATGTTCAAGTCCACGTGTTTAAATTAACTTTCTTTAAAATATCAAGATGTATTTGTTTCACAGCAGCATCAAATTTTTGGGATGCTGTGAAAAAAGTCACAATCTGTTTTCCAACAGGTATGTACACTATCTTATTCAGTAGTTATAAATTATACATATATATGTTTTTAATAGTTAAAATAGTAAGCGTTATATTTTTTCTTAGTGTCGAAATAATGAAGATCGACCGCTAACTGCGTAAAAACTTAACACTGGTATGATAAATAAAGATTATTACCATAAATATGTACTTTTATTTATTTATCACATAATTAATATTTCACAATTCCCTGAAGAAGATTTATTCGCACACAGCACACAACACAATGACGACCCTGAAGTTCCCTATATCTATAGATTAGCGAAAAACCGAAAGCACCTTTGGATTCGCCTCAGAAAAATCTACATCCGCCTTTTTCAAACCGTTTTTGAAACAAATATATTATTTTTTAACATTCTGCACTTGTTATAAACAAATACGTTAATTGTACACCAACTTCAAATATTCAATCAACATCAATATGTAAACACCTCCAATAAGAGACTTTTTTATTTGTTTGAAAAAATGTTTGTTTTAACAAATAAGATTTCATTAACATTTAGTTGAAGTGCAGCAAAACTATATTCTTCAAACTTCCGGAAAATGGTAAGAAAAGTTATCATGTACATTGTCTCAGTAAAAGTTAAATTGTACAGTAAGAAAACTCCCATATACTAGACTGATTTACTACCTGACGCAGAATTTCATATATATTGGGTTTTAGGCCGTTTTTTTATATGTTTGCCACATTTTTCAACCACAACAGTGTTTATTTTATTTGTATAGCATTTTATGAGTTTCAAAACAAATTTACTTAAAAAATATACCAGGAAAAGAGTGCTCTTTTCTGCTTGCCAGCAACTCATTTTTTTCTGATACAGTGCAGGTATCACAATTTTTCTGAGCATTTTTGTCCACAAGATTAGTTTTTCATACGTTTTCACCATAATTACACACTGCCAATCTAATAAAATGAAACATTGCATCCTGACCTACTGACTGCTATACTCAAAGGTTATTAATGCAGAGGAAGAGATGATCCATTCCGCCTCAAAACATCTAGAGGCTTACTCCGCCCCATATGACACTTTCAAGTAAAATCAAAATTTGACTAATTCATGTTCTGCAATTATATGTAAATCTCTTGAAAACTTAAGGTTCATTAAATAAGCTACTTAAATAACCACTGAAAAACATCTAATATGTGATTTTGTGTGATTCTTGGACTTTCTAAACTTATGCAACATCAGGCAAAACATTTTTTTTTTAAAGTTTGATAACTTTCTTTCTGATATTAGTATAAAGAACAGTTACAAAAGAAATAATAGCCTACGAGAGAATCGGGTGGCTCATCTTACCCCCTATGCCCATCTCACCCCACCTTACCTTATTGCCCATCTCACCCCACCTTACCCTAATGCCCCAATTAAAGAATAATCAGAGTAATGCTTTTTAGTTTAGAATATTTGTAAATTATTCAAACAATTTTCATTGGTTTAAAAAACTTTTCCTTCTTGTAAATTGTGAAAAGTTATTATTCTATGGAATTGACGACGCAGTCAATGAATGTTAAGAGTGATATTTTTCGTGAAAGCAGTTCACAATTATTTAAACAATTAAAACAACTTGCTCGTTTCCATAGGAAAAATAGAGCAAATTTTTCTTTTTTTTCAAATCTCTTACACTGTGTCGCTTAATAATCAGTATTTTCTCATTTTGACAAAATCATTCTGAAAAAAAACGTTAATGAAAACAATTGGTAAAAGAATGATCATTGTTAAAAAAATTAGGCTATCAGTTCTATGATGAGAAAATACTGAATAATAAGCAACATATAGTGTAAGGGATTCGAAAAACTAGAATTTTCTCCTTGAAAATAAATACCACAACAAAAATGAATTGTTTACAAAAATTAAAATTGTTTGAATAATTGTCAAGAATCGCAAAAAAAATATTACTCCTAATCTTCGTTTATTGTGCCATTAATATCAGAAAATAATAACTTTTCGCGATTTACAGAAGAAAAAATTGTTCAAACAGATAATAAAAACGAAAAGGGGGGGGGGTCGTTCACAAAAAATCGAAAGTCGAATTTTGACAGGTATAAATTTGGGCACCAAATTTGGATTTGTCTCTGAAATATGAAGGTGCGCCTTTTGTTTAAACAATTTGTATAATAACTAATTAATTTGAAAATAATTTTTAACGTTGCAAAGCATTATAAACTAACTAGGGCCCAATCGAAAAATGGGAAGCACCTTTCGATTTTTCTCTGGAATATCTAAACGCGCTTCTTTTAAAATAATTTTTTTTTAAGTACATAATCATATAAAGTTCTGTAACTTTAATAAAAAAACATTGATTGCTCACCATCTTTGAGTATTATTTTAATCAAAATATAATCATGTTAACACCTATGAAAGGCTTTTTTAATTTCTTGAAAAAATAATTGTTTAAACAAATGATAGTATTATCATTTCTTTAACTTTTTTAAACAATTCCAAATTTAATACAAACGTTCATTGTTATAGCAGATTCGGTTATCAACATAGTTTTTCAACTTTAAAAATTTGAGAAGAAAGTTTCATTGTTCTCGAGTCTGCTACACAAACATATTTTTGCATTAGTTTGGCCATTGCTGTAAAAAGTTAACAAAGTGTTTGAAAAATTTCATTTACTCAAACCGTTATTATAGTTGTTAAATAAAAAAGCCTGCAATTCAAATTATTATTATTGAAGATATTTTACTTCTGAAACACGAATAATTAAAATATTATAATCTAGTAATGACAACAATTGTTTATTGACTGATTTGGCGACTTTCGTTTTTGTGTTTGGCGAATTTGGTTGATCTCACAACATTCTTTTGTGAAATGTTTATGATTCCTTTCTACTATAATTTCGTATTTAAGGCTAGTAAGAATGTATTATTCGGCGGCGTTTTTTTTTACCCTCGATGCTTTGGAAGGCTTGTTTTGAGGGATTTCTCCTTTTTTTTATTTGTGAATTATGTACTTCAATGTAAATTATTTTCTTGCTAAAGTATTAACTTTGTTTAACATGAATATATCAATGCGATGAGTTTTTGTGTATAGTTCACATTCTAGAGTCACAGTCAATTTTGTATTGTATACCTTAGTTGATTTGAATGTTATGATCTTTTTCCTTCCTTGGTCCTAACTGATTTCTTCCCCTTTTTGTGCATTGTTTATAATATAGTAATGAAATTTTAGTCTACTTTCATTTTTGCTTCGTATTTTCTGCTCGAAGATAAAAAAATCTGCCACAAAATTTACTTTACCTTTATACACTTGTTTCGTCAGTCGTTCATGTTTCATTCTCTCAACATGCCCGAAACATCTTAACCGATTTCTTTCCCATATGTCAACTAGTGTCTCCTCCGCACCACATTCTTTGAGGATTATTTCATTACTCACTTAGTCCATCAGTGTTTTGCCGCACATCCTGTTATACCGATCACCTTCTTACCCTCGTTTATACGCCTACCTAACTCCCCATCTATCTTTCCGTCACTAACGAATAGGCTACCAATATATATATACTTATCAACTTGTTCTGTTCCCTCATCATTTAGGATAATGATGCGCCTTGTTTTCTCACTTTTCCCTTCAAACGCTATAATTTTTGTTTTATTTACGTTAATTTTGAAGCCCATGTTCTTTATGCTTGTATTCAGTTTTCTCAACATTCTTTGCAAGTCCTTGATAGAATCTGCCATAACAACCTTATCATCTGCGAAAGCTGACCCACGTACCCTGACTGTCTCGAGATCTACACCGTCTTCGTCAAAGAGGGCCATTCTTAAGACACTTGTCCATGAATATAATAAATAGCCATTAGGACATAACGCATCCTTCTCTAACACCTTACATGATATCGAACCAGTCGCTCAGTTTCCCATTAACCCTTACACTCGCTTTGCTACCTGCATCTGCAGGACGCGTCAACTAAATCCGGACAAATTACACAATTTGTTTCAACAGCGGTCCTCAATGACGTCACATTAGGATGTCGAGATTTGCTAGTCATCCTTTCGACTATACTCCACACATAATAGTCCAGTGGATTCAAATCTGGGCTGTTAGGAAGCCAGAACCCTTTAGACGAAAGGGTTCATTTTTCAAGGACGACAACAACAAATTGCATCTTTCAACTCGCTTAGTCCTAGCATCCTCGGAAAGTATTTGTCGAGCCTTTATTGTGTATGACTTGTACCTTGACTCTTTCTCGTCGATTCGACACATTGTTTGGTTTACTCACATGTAAACTAGATGACAATTTTCGCAAAGATCTCCCTGAACCCTCCAGAAACTAGCGCTTGAGCTCTTACAACGAACGCTGGGATCCTCGAGGTGCGTTTTTTTTTTACTGAATTTTTCTTGCCATCATACCAGAACCTTCTTTGGACTCCTCGGAACTGGGATATTTTGCCACAACATCATAAACTGTTGATCTCGGGTCACCAAAGAAGCGAATTATTTCTGTTGCTGACCGCCCAGCGCGAATCCCTTCTATAATGGCTGCTCTACGATTATACTCCGCATTCTATGTCAACATTGCGAACATTTTGAGGTTACTATATTTTACAGGAAGCACTAAGCTATTTTTAAGGCCAACAGGCACATCTTGCGGAGGCATAGTATGGCGGGAAATTTGAATTGTAATCTGTCCGGATTTAGCTGACATACCCTGTATTGTTTTTATTGCTTGTAGGAGCCATCCATTGACTCTGTGCTCTTTTAAGATTTCCCAAACTTTGCCTCTATCCACCTTGTCAAACGATATTCCTAGGTCAAAAAATGCACAGAAGACGTTTTACCTTACTCTCAGACTTTTTTCTGTGGCCTACAAATAAATATTTTTGAATATATTTTACTTACGGTATTTGATAAGCTGATACCTCTGTAATTATTGCAGTTGATTTTGTCTCCCTTCCCTTTGTATATTGGTACGATCATCGCTTTTTTCCAGTTATTTGTAGCTTCTACCATCTCAATACATAAATTTATCAATTCGCACAACCTGTGAGGTATGAAGTCGCCACCGTATTTAAGCATTTCAGCGTTAATGCTGTCTACACCAGCTGCCTTACCATTTTTCAAGTTATTAATTATACCCCTAATCTCAGTCACACAGACTTTCTCAAATAAGTTTTCTAACGCATAATGTTCTATATCGTAATCCTGGTGCCCTATAGCTTCATCTTCTAATAATTCTTTAAAAGAGTCTTTCAAAGCGTCTAGTATCCCGTCTGTATCATATAGAATTTGGCCCTTGCTATTTCTCATGCTGACAAACTCTGTACTTTTACTTCCCTTCATAGATTTTTAATTTGTAGATCCTCTTTGAGTGAACAACTTTTGTCTATTAATTTTTCTTCTTTCCTTGTGTCTATTGAAAAATTGCTAAAGACAAATTTGTAGCCCAATCATTTTTTGCCGTAGCTTGTGTCGTTTGTCCAAAATTTTAATTTTCTTCATTTTAAATTTTGTTTATTACAAATGAAACAAAAACTGAGCGTCCTATCAAAAAGTGATTTCCAACAAATTCGTAGATCTTTTTTGGGTGCAAAATTTTTGTTTATTCATTTTTTTTATCTTGCATAGTTTGACAGAAAAATTGAATTTTTGATTTTCATTATTTTTTGTGCGATCAAAGTTTGAATTATCCATTTTTCGACATGATTCAAAAATTTGTTATATTAGTTATGTAGGGCTTTCAGAAAGCAACAAAAAAAGTCATGAAGATCAATTGTTCGAGTTTTCGAGCACTATTCATAGCCGTACATAGAATTTTTGAACCTTGAAAAAAATGGTCCAAAATGTTTTGAAAATGATTTTAACTTTTTGAATTTTCATGCTTACAGGATACAGACATACAGGCAGACATAGAGACAGACACCTTCGTAAAAATCGTTTTTTTCTGACTCAGGGGATCTCAAAATGTGGAGATTTGATGCAAACCGACAAAGTCAAATTTTACATGAAACTAATACCTTCCCATTAGAATGAGAAAGTAAAAATGTTCAAAAGTGGTTAAGCCTCCATAAAACTGATAGGATGATCTTCTAATATAAGCAGAAACTTTAAACAAAATAAAATGAAAAAATCTGCCGATGGAAGAGCAAATTTTTCTTGTTTTCAATGTGATTTTTTACGAATAAAACAAAAACTACGCGTCATATCAAAAAGTGAATTATAACAAATTTGGAGATCCTCTTTGCGTACATAATTTTTGTCTTGTCGTCTTTTTTCGCATCTTGCATAGTTTGACTGCAAAATGGAAGTTCTAATTTTTCACAATTTTTTTGTTTAATCAAAATTTGAATTTTTGATTTCTCAAACAAAATTCTTAAAGTCGTTATGATATTCTTGTAGGGCTTCCAAAAGGCAACGTTTTTCTTCTCTCGACTTTTCATATTGTGCTTTTTTTGGCTGAAAATTTTCATTTTCGTTTTTTTTTTAAATCTTGCAAATGCTATAACTCTGATAAGTTTCTTTTCATCAAAAAAAAATCGTGCAGATAAATTGTTCGCATCTTCGAGCAAGTGCTACGAATAGCCGTACATAAATTTTCAAAGCTTGAAAAAATGTTTTCTAAAATTTTGAACATGCTCTAACTTTTTGAATATTTATCCAAAATAGCTGGCACACAAACATTTGATGAAATCCGCAAAAGTAATTTTTCACATAAGAACAATACCTTCTCATTGAGGTGAGAATGTAAACATTTTTTTTAACAAAATAGTTATACTTTTAACGAAAAAAGATGAATTCTGAACGTAAAATATGACCATTGAATTCAACCAAAAAATACGGATTTTCAACAAAATATTTGAAACTATAACCATAACCATAAGAAAAAAATACTGGACTGAAACCTAGAGTTCGGTGTATATGAAATTATATTTATTTCTGTACCTTGGTCTGGAACTGCTTATTTAGATAATGCAAAATAATGTACAAATTTTATTTATCGTGTCGTTTTTCCAAAAACTTAATTTGTTTATTTTTCTGTTATATTTTACGATTCAACCAAAAAAAAAGCATTTCATCAAAATCTGATTCATAACAAATTTGTAGACCTTTCTTGAGTTAACAACTTTTGTTGATCAATTTTTTTCGTACCTTATGTTGTTTTCCCAAAAAATTATTGTTTTTATTGTTAATTTTATTTTTAAGATAAAAAAACCACGCATCCTATCAGAAAATTATTGATAACAAATTTGTCGTTCTTTCATATATGAGCAAGTTTTGTCCAACAATTTTTTCATAGTTTATGTCGTTTGTCCACAAATTATTATTTCTTCTATTTTTAGCTTTATTTTTTACGATTAAAACAAGAAATACGCGTTTTTTTTAAATCGTGTTTTGTGGGGTCAAAATTTGAATTTTTAATTTTTCAAGAAAATTCAAAAAGTTGTTAGGATAATTTTGTAGGGCTTCCAAAAAGTAACGGTTTTCATCTCTTGGATTTTTTATATCATGCGTTGTTTTCCCAAAAATTTTCATTTTTGTTTTTTTTTTCTTTAATTTTAAATCTTTTTAGTTAAAAATTCATATTTTCGGGTTGAAAATTGAACTCGTTTGTAGACAATTTGTCATCTTGCCTTGAAAATTCAACAATTTGCTAGAAAATTAAACTAGTTGGTTTAAAGGTTAACTTTTTATTAAAATTCATATTTTTGGTTGAGAATTCCACTATTTGATTAGAAATTAGACTAATTTTATGACCAAAATTTAAATATTTCGTAGAAAATTAACTTTTTGGTTGAAAGATTATATTTCCTGGTTGCTAATTTAACCGTTCTGTAGATAATTCGTCTTTTTGGCTTTAATATTCAAAAATTTTGTTGATCACCTCATACAGAGTTTATGAAGAACAGGGTATTTTTGAAAAAAAAAAAATTTTATTGAGATGTGTAATAAGTAATTTTTTAAACAATTACAATTTTGAATAAGAACAAAGAATTTTCTAAAATAATTCTAACTTTGCTTAGGAACAAAGAATTTTTGAAAAACTTTGAATCAGGGATTTAAAAAAAAAATGATCATTCTGATTAGGAACAGGCATTTTTCGAGATTATCATCCTTATTTGGCACAGGAAATTTTTTGAAATAACTATCATTTTTAATTACAAGATGAAATCTTCAAAAAAGTTATTATTCAGATATGAAATAGGGAATTTTTCAAAAGGATTATAATTCTGACTTTAAAGAGAAAATTTTCGAAAAGAATTATAATTTTTGAAAAAAAATTATAATTGTGAATGGGAACAAGAAATTTTCCAAAATAGTGACAATTTAAACTTGGAACGTTGAATTTTTGGAAAGAATTCTGATTTTGGTTTAGAACAGGGATTTTCGAAAAACAATTATAAATTCAGATCCGAAACAAGGAATTTTTCTAAAGAATTACAATAATTTGGTCTCTGAACGAGCGATTTTTGAACAGAATTATCATTTTGATTTGGAACAGTAAATTTTTTAGATGAATTTTAATTCTGACTTGCAACAGGGAATTTGAAACAAAAATTGTGAGTTATAACAAGAAACGTTAAAAAAAATAACAATTTGAATTTGAAACGTGAAATTTAAAAAAAAATGATCATTCTGCTTTGGAACAAGGAGGTAAAGTTTTTCGAAGATGTATAAACATAAAATCTTGCTTCGTAGTTTGAGAGGCGTGTAGTTTAAGAAATTTTAAAGATTTTCAAAAGTTTTATTACCCTAAATTTGAGATAAGAGTCTAAATATTTATAGAGAAATTTTAGTTTTCACATTTTTGCCTGGTTTCTCGCATATTTTGAAAAGAAAATAATAAAATTGTTCACTTAGTAAAAGTATCCCAGGCGGAAAAATTATATATAGTTTAAAGTATTATATATAATATTTATTTGTTTTATACATTTTTTGTAGAAAACAAGTGGATATTATATATAATACTACACACTATATATAAACTATATGTAATTTTTCCGCCCGGGATATTAGTTTTTTTAAAGCCATATATAGTAGTTCAAAATTTGTAAAAAATGTGAATCGTAATGAATAGATAAGTTTAATAAGAGAAGGCGATTGTGTAAGATATGTAGCTTTATTCAAACAATTAGAAGCTGATTACGATACTTTCAAAAAAAACTGCGTCACCTCCAGTGAGGTTATCTTGCTTTATTTACGCGTCGTGTCTAGATTCACCGAAAATATTTTCTTATATTTCAATGAATTCTAATTAACAGCAGATGATTGTATTCAGTAATTTATTTTTGACATACGATCCGTTATTTGTTAATGATATATTTCAATATTATTCGGAAGATAGTAATTGAATCAAATTAAATTTTAGTTTGTAAAATGAATATTTAAGAAGATCTTCACTGCTTCCTAAATAAAACTTTTTCCATAAAAACGTTGCTGGTAGAAGATAATCGATCAGGGAATAAAACAATAGTCTGTTAATTAGAATCAAATAAAAATGTCGATTTTTGTCTCAGGTGGAAGGAAAAACCTTACATATGTTTTAGGGCTTTCAAATTGAAAATTACTTCCATAAACACGTGGGGAGAACCACGTTTTTTTAACTCTTCATAAACTACGTTTTATTTTAGGGATGAAGATTTCTTTTAATTAAAAATATTCATAACGTAATTTCAATTCCTGAAATCAATTTTCTTCTTTAAAAAAGACCTCTGTTCCCATGATTTGAAACATGGTTGTGGATAGTCTAGCTTTTAAGGACGAATTTGAAACCTATTTATTGAATATAATTGATAAATATCTCAATCCTCATCTAATAAAATTCGAGCGTGATGTTATGAAAATCTTGAGTTTTGTCAATTTTTGTTACAATTATTATACATATACATATAAAAAAAATAATTATAACGAAAAACAGTTTGTGATAATACAATATTTTGTAGAATTTAGTTTTGTTATACTTGTAAATATAACACGTCACATCGATCAAGGTAACATATTTACAAACAATATTCCTGAAAAATGATGAAATGGGAATTATTTACACGTATAATCTATTTTCCTGGTTTTATTCACGCCTCGGCTCTAGGAACGACGGAAATATTTGTTGAATTTTAAGTGAATTTTATTTAGCAGCAGCTTATTTTATTTCGTAATTTAGTCTTAAGATTTCTATTTGTTTCGTTTTTTTTCATGGTACTCAGGAATCGGTTTTTTTCTTATTTTCGAACCCCTTAAAATTACTAAAATTTACATAACATCATGGAGAACATTAAAATGGATTTTGAAAATCTGTTGATTACGAATTCTATATTTAGAATGAGACAGTAGTTTGTGTAACGTTTACATAAATGTTAAGCTGTAAGAAAATTTTATATATGTTTAACTGAAGAATCCCGATATAATTTAAAAAATTGTAAACCTCCTCCCTCTTCTTACATAAGATTTTATATTTTTACTCTTTATGTCAAAGACATATAAATTATTTTCACTATAAACGAGATTTCAAAAATGTTTAGGGAATTCAAATGATTTGAAAGATTTTCAGTTATTTGATATGATTTTAAGGGATTTAAAGGAATTTTAAGGCATTTCAAAGTACTATAACGTATTTCAAAGAATTTAAAAACTTTACGGAATTTACCAAAATTTCCAAAGCTTTTTAGGGATTTCAAGTGATTTTAAAGGATTGCATCAGATTTCATAATTTTTCAAGCCTTTTTTCGAAATCCGTTAAAATTAAAAAAAAAACATCGAAATTCACAAAATAGCTGTGTTTCTGTAAATATATAAACTCAATTTACTTCAAGAAAAGTTTTTTGTCTGTAAAACAAAAATTCGCGTATTTTTTAAAGCGATACCAGATAAGAAAAAAGTCGAAGGAACAACATTGTTTCTCTATAAATGTTATAGAAAAATGTTTCTTCATACTTTTATCTCGCGTTGTTTTTGATACTTTTTCGAAAATGACATTTATTTTATTGAAATTTTTACATTCTCATCTCTTTTCGATAAAAGAAACTTATCAGAGTTATAGGATTTACAACATTTTTAAAATCAGACGAAAATTAAAATTGTAAGCCAAACAACGCTTGATATGAAAAAAAAGTAAAAAAAACATTGATTTTTGAATGCCTATAAGATTATCATAACAACTTTTCAATTTTCTTGAAAAATCGAAAATTCAAATTTTGATGGCACAAAAAATAATGAAAAATAAAAAATTCCATTTTGCGATCAAACTATGCAAGATACGAAAAAATATGAAAAGACAAAAATTGTGTTTCCAAAAAATATTTACAAATTTTTCATCAATCACTTTTTCATAGAACGTGTAGTTATTGTTTTATTCGTAAAAAAATATATAAAATTTAAAAAATTTATATTTTTTAGGCAAACGACACAAGCTACGAAAAAAATAAATAGTCGACATTTTTTGACTCGAAAAAGAGCTACAAATTTGTGAATGATCATTTTTTGTTGGGATGCGTAGTTTTTGTTTAACTCGTGAAAAATAACATTACAAAATTAAATTTTTGGAAAAACTACACAAGCTGCGACAGAAATAAATAGACAAAAATTTTGTGCCTAAAATACATCTACAAATTTTTCATTAATCACTTTTTAATAGGACGCACAGTTTTGGTTTAAATTGCAACAAAAAAAAACATTAAAAATAAAAATGAAATATTTGTGGAAAAAAGACCAAAGGTACAAAAGAAAAATTGAAAGAAAAAAGTTGTTAAAAAAAAGAGATACAAATCTGTTATCAATCATTTTTGGATAGGACGCTTAGTTTTGGTTTTAATCGTAAAAAAATAACATTTATAATAAGAAATTAAATTTATGGACAAGCAACGCAAGTTACAAGAAAAAATTTTTCAAAAACTTGTTCAGCCAAAAAAGAACTACAAATCTGTTATGAATCATTTTTTCATGGGACGCGTACTTTTTGTTTTAATCGTAATAAAATAACATCAGAAATAAAAAAATTAAATTTTTGGACAAAAGACACAAGCTACGAAAAACAATATAGTTGTTCATCAAAAAAAGAACTACAAATTTATTATTAATTAGTTTGTATATAACGCGTAATTTTTGTTTTAATTATAAAAAATAACATTAACATATACAAAAATGATATTTTTGAAAAACAACACAAGGTATGGAAAAAATTAATTAACAAAAGTTGTTCATTCAAAAAAGATCTCTAAATTATTTTATTTTATTTTTTTATTTTCTTGATAGGATGCTTTTTTTAACTCGTAAAAAATAACCTTGAAAATAAAGAAATTAAGTTTTTGGAAAAACGACACTAAGTGCAATAAAATGTTAATTAACAAAATTGTTTCATTTCAAATAGAATGTGCATTTATAATACAAATTGTTTCTAATGCATAAAATAATACTTTACAATGATGATCAGATGTTAACATAAATTTTTTAAACAATTTATTATTGTTTTTAGCCATTTTCTCTTAGAATAGAGTTGGAAAGTCGCGGTTTTCTCCAAAATGTTCCACTTTTTGTCAAATTTTCAATTAGTGTAAAGTAATAGTTAATTAATGTTGTGAAACATAATTTTGTTAACAGTTTAACATTATTGTTAATAATATTCTCTTTGAATAATGCTAGAAATTGCGGTTTTTTCTGAAATTTTCAACTTTTTGTCCACTTTTGACTTGAGATCGAGTTCATATTTATTTCAGTTTAGTAAAAATAATTGTTCAAACTAATTATTATTGTTTACAGCTATCTTCTATATTAATACTAGATAGTTTCTAGTTTTTTTTTAAATTTTTAACTTTTTGTCCACATTTTACTGAGAGTGTAGTAATCATTATTTCAAGTTAAAAAAAAGTAATTGTTCAAACAATTTATTATTATAGTTAATGATATTCTCTTTGCCTAATGGTAGAAAGTTGCGGTATTTTTGTGTGAAATTTTTAACTATTTATCTATTTTTCACGTCGAGTGACTTAATAATTAATTAAAATCGGCAAAAATAATTCTTTAAACAAATCATTATTATTTATAACTATCTTCTCTTAGATAAGTGCTAGAAAATTGCGGGATTTTCTGAAATGTTCAACATTTATTTGCCTTTTCAGTTATGAACAAATAATAAATAGATATTAGAGAGAATCATATTTAAAACAATTTCATCCTTTTTTGTGAATATATTCTTCTGAAAAAACAGATATTTGAAATTTTCTTTAAATTTTCTATATGGATCATATTAAATGTAAATTTTCCTTGAAGTATTTACTGAGTGCCGTTTTGTTTAAATTAATATTAATATTTATTAAATGTTCCTGGCTTTAATTAATTATTGACTCCCTATGTAAAAAGTCGACAAAACGTTAACAAATTTAGAAAAAACCGCAACTTTCTAGCACTTGTTTAAGGAAAGCTAATTACGAACAATAGTAAATTATCTAAACAAGTATGTTTGACAACTTGCATTAATTGTTACTTGACTAATTAAGTGAAGAGTTGACAAAAAGTGAAAAATTTCAGAAAAAACCGCAACTATCTAGCATTATAATAGGAGAAAATAGTTGTTAACAATAATAACTTGTTTAAAAATTTACGCTTCTTGAACTTAAATAATTATTACCCAATTCTAAGTGAAAAG